>WURS02057303.1:0-10780 GCA_011762765.2 Rhinocypha anisoptera | reverse complement strand
TGTGGAATTGCTGTGTCTTTCTATACCTCCATCATGAGAGAATTCCACCAAGTAAAGCCTGAAACCGTCTCTTATATCCACTCCGCCAGCTATCATTTTTAACTTCAAAAATATAAAATTAAACTTACGAAATTAGAAATTATGACATCTCCTACGTAATATATTGATTAATTATAGGAAAACTTATTTTACTTTGTATAATACGGGCACTATTATTCTAATAGAGTTTCATATCGTTTTATGGTAAAATTGCTCATAAAAATATAAAAATTTTTACCTTATACCCTTTCGATTTCACCTCACGTAGCGTGGTGAGGTATGTAGATAGAATCCATATAAACTATGAAAAAAGCCCAGATTTACTTTAACGTAACCACCACAAGAAAAGTGCGTAATTAATCCTTCTCATATTTACTCCGGCAACTCTCCAGGAGGTGTGGCAATTAAAATGATACCATATTTATAATGAATAAGAGACTTTATAGTTCGAATTTAATATTTGTCCGGAATAACCGGTGTGGTCTATCGACCCTGCGATACTAAATACGTATCGTACCTCAGGCTTATTAAATACGGGCTTTCTAACGGCGCAGCGTAAGAGTCCTGACTAAACGATTTCATCTACGAGAGAGTTTCGGCTTCGGTTGAAAAATTCCCATTCCACCAGCCATCAAATGTGACGATTGAATAAACGAACTCCGTAACTCAACGCATCAAATCATTTACACCGGCTTTATTGAATTATAATGAATTCCTGTCCCCTTACCTGGAGGACTTTTGTGCCAGAATAAATATTCTTTCACTTCTGGGGACAGCCACACGATTTATCATTCGTGCAGTAAAATGCCCAAGAGCAACATTATTCGGAAACTAGTTTAATCAACGACTTCGTTGTCCTGCAGGCAAAACCGCTCTATTATTGTCTAGTAACTATGTTTCCACTGCATTTTCTAGTATCTATGTTTCAAATGTATGCAGTAAGCATAGTAAAAATTTTAATCGATTCACATGTACATTAAGGGAATTATAATTACCATTGACGAGTGATTAACAAAAAGGCTGAATACGATCTGAATTAAATAGGCAAGTAGGAAAATAACTGAAGACCTAGAAAAATAAGAACGTAGTTAATTTACACTTATTTTTTTATTTTTTCTCAAGACCATGGTTTCATTTTGAAGCGAAACCATCATGTGTTTTGCAGCGAAACCTCGACCATGCAAAAAAATAGAAATGGAAATTGAAGAGGAAAGAAGGAAACAGAAGTGGAAATTGACCAAGTCCTTATTTTCTCAGTTCTCCAACTATGAAAGAATTCCATAAAGTTACGCCTGAGACTGTTTTTTACGTTAATATAGCCTTAGTTACTAAAATTTTGTGAGTAAATTAAATTTAATTTCTCATATATCCACCCCAGGGGCTATGAACTTGATGTGGTGGAAAAACTTCCACTTCCCGTTGCAGTTTAGAACTACACTGGCTGGAGCATTGATGATTGCCACTGGTAGGTAAACTGGTATGCTTCTGCCTCCTACCCTTGTAGATCGAAGGGTAGGAGACAGAAGTAGGAAACCCTAATGAAAAAGGAAACGGGAAACGTGCCTCAATCGATATTAATTCCAAGAAAAAGGGAGATCATTATTTCAATTGATTACTGACAGCTACGTGGCTAAATCCATTCGGCATACTAGCAGTAGTTTTACTAATATGGTGTGTTCGTAGACGGCGATGGTCATTTGACACCATTTCAAAAATATATGAAAAAATAATATGGAAAAACACAACACACGTCATAGGTGGAACTCAAACCCTTGACCTTTAGATTAGCCGGAAAGTATGATAAATCGGCCGACTCCATTGGGGATTGCCGTGCCCATCAGCTGGAGATAAGGGGAAACAAAAGGTGTGAATGGTATGTTGACAAACAGTGAAGTTTCAGGCGCGATGTTGTGGAACATAATCAGGTAGGTAGATATGTTGTTCATTGGGTGCGTCGACAGCTAGGTCGTTTTGCACCACGTCTAAGTTATTTCGTGTCAGTTAAATAACGGATAAAAGCTTTTCCATAACAAGAGATCGCGAAAAAAAAGATTCAAATGTGCTTTAAAAGTTCTATTTGTTTAAAAAAAGGAAATTAAGCGGCTTAAGCACTCTGAGGTTATCCCCCGAGCACATGCTTAAGCTCACCTTGGATCTTCGAGTTATCTCACATAGCCTTGTACTTCGCACATTCTGTCAAAATTGTGCCAAATGCTCAAGGGAGAATCGCAGACGTTGCATCGAGGCATGATTGTCTCCTCAGTGAGCAGTTAGGAATGGGTGAGCCCACAGTGCCATATCCTCACTCGAGTGATTACGACCTCTTCCCTCCGACAACATTATCATAGTTAAGATTAAAATTTGCAATTTTACCCTAAATAGATCATTATTTCCGACCTAGATTTCAATGTAACAATATCATCACGGGACAAGGAGCACTCCTCACCTAATGGTGGTGTTGTACGTAACATTGAAATCTAGGTCGGAAATAAAGATCTATTTCGTGGAAAAATGCACCTTTTAATATTCATTTTGAGTAACGGAAGGGTAAGAAAGGTCGATAGCTATAGAAGATACCGAAGAATACCTATAATAGTCGTGCAAGGTAATTTTGAAAGGTGCTGGTGTTGTTACTGGAGAGATAACTAGTCCAAGGTCATGGAAACCCAGGAACAGCGTTGTATATGTCAACAGATTTTTTCGGGAGCGGACAAGGACTCTGACCATAATTTGGTCATGACGAAAGGTCATGTAAGATTCAAAAGGATAAAAAGGCCCAGGAGATTATAGTAACAGAGCATTGAACCTTCGGCCGGAACAAAAAAAAGAATAGAATAACAGGAATTACGAGTTAATTTCCGAATGAGAGCTTACGTAAGCTGAAGATAGTGGAACAAAAGTTATGAACGACGGAATTATAGAAGAAAAGCTATTAGGACGGCTGAACCAGAAGAAATTAAATGGCCATGGGTTACGCAGGAGATTATTAGGAAAGTGGTATTCCATAGGAAGTGTAAAAAATTGAGTATGGAAAAAATGGCCAAGGAAACAGCGAGGGGAAAATGATAAAATGAGTGGTGAGAGAGAAGAGGTGAAGGAGGTATGGTGGATATAGAGCAGCGCGAGTACTTAGGAGTGAAGAAAAGATGGGCGCAGTATAATAATGCAAATTTAAAGACTTGCCTGGAATGAGAACTGGAAATAGGATCCTTATTATAGATAAAGTGTAAGTCTGGGAATTAAAACATTAAAGAGTAGCGGAAGAAGTTTGGGAGTACGTGGAGGAACTCTAGAGTTGACACTTTTAGATTTAGAAAGGGAATGTGAAGTAGATTCGGGCAACTTTGGTCCAGAGATTTTAGATAGTGAGGCACTACTCAATACGCGATATCGTATGAAGGTAAACAAGATAGCGTGGGTGGAAAACGCTGACAGAATTACTTATCAGTTTAGAAAAACAGGAAGGGAGAGCTTCTATTAGCCAACTCGAAGTTCTTTGAAGTTACTGAAGGATTGTGGATATAAGACTTTCTTAAGTGGATAGTAATCCTAATGCCAAAAAATGAAAGCCGTAGCATGAGAGTACAGAAGAGTGGTTAGTTTGATCTAGCATGTAGCAATTACATTCAGTCATGACATTCATCTCTAAAAGATTAAAGAAGAGGACAAAAGCCTATGTTTTACAAATTTTGTTTTCTCTGAAAGGGCAAATTACGTTGATTCCTGCTACGTGACAATTAATTTATCTCCAAAATGGTAAACAATAAACAATACGGATTTTTTTCTTAATGACATGCGTAATCAATAGTGTAAATATCATTACCAAAGCCCTAAATTAATTCTAATATCAAGGCTGGAAAATATCGAATTTAATATGCAAACCAGACACTCATTATTTGCTAATATCGAATCATTTTTAAAGCGTTTTCTTAATCCGAAACCTTTTTAATCCATTTAATTGTGGTTGTTTGATAAGTACGCAATGTAATAATATTTTTTTTTAACGTTCCTTTTTCATCGCGCGTCTAACTTTCACATTTGTTACACTGGTGCTACAGTTTTTTTTAGTCACTCGAAAGATTATTAAGAACGGAATCCTTCAAATACGGGTTCACGGAGTTAACGAGTACGACTTTCGCAGAAGACCTACGAGAGACTACGAACCGCAAGTCTTTCACCATTAATGCTACGAGTCACCACTTGCGGAATAATAACTGTTTTCCTTCTTGCGTGGAACAATCCCAGAACGTAACGGATCACCCGCTTTCCGGAATCACCGGAAAAACAATTGGAAATCGACTGAAATGTGTGATCGCGACGCGGGTTGGTCGTTCTAAACGTTCCGCTAATGAGGATTCGCCCATACAACGCACCGTAATTCGATCGGATACCATGTGGTCGTACGATGATCATCTTCTCATCGTAGCGCCATTTTAAATTTTTTCCAGGTCGAACTGTCTTCCATTGACTTTCAAAACTGTGTCTCTCTGAGCACCAATTCGCTGATATAAAAAAAAACTGCATGGTTCCCAATTGTTTTTTTGCGAGTTCTGTAGCTCATTAGGATTTTCCTGCATCACGTTTACACTTCGAATATTAAGAGAGCTCGGTTTCTCTTCCTCTCTGTGTCTTTACAATACTCTGCGTTTTTCACGTTACTTCCCCCCACCCTACTACTTACTTTTATTCATCATCCATCCTTTTTTATTTTGTTGCAGACTCTCTTCTTTCCCCTTCATCATATCTTAACGTGTTATCTTTTACACAGCAAGCCTTTCTTCTACGACCGAGGCTTAAATTTTATACTTTCCCGCAATCTTTCCCTAGCGCATCTCCTTTCTCCTCCCTCCCCCATCTACCACCACTCGATCCTCCACACCCCCCCCTCCTATCTCACGCTCATCTTTCCATTTTCCCTTCTCTTTTCGCCTCACTAAGCTGTCCTCTCAACGCAAAACAGTGACAAACCTCAGAGTAAATGCTCTTCGCGGGATATCTAGTTGGATTTTACTGGCGAGTGCCAGAAACAAAAACTGAGTGGTAGTATGAGGGGAATGTGCGGGTGTCTTCGTGTGAACTTCTTGCTTAAACTTGGCACCAAAAAAAGTGGAGGTGCTGCTAATTTTTCCAAATTACCGATCCTGTCCTGTCCTAAGCCCTATTTGTGATAAATGTCATGAGAAAAAATGAATTAAAAGGTTCCCGGCGAAAATTTTTGAATTTAAAGTCTGGTCAGCACTATCAGTCTCTTCATACCGGGAGGAATGAATGTATAAAAGGATGGGAATGGAAGTGTAGAAGGACTAGAGAAGCATGAAATTGTTCAAGAGAAAAAAGGTCTGGTTATAATTATATCATAAATATATTCCAACTAATTAATCACAACTTTTAACGCGTAAATGAGATTGTTCAAAATCTTATGAAATGTGAAACTGCTTCAATATGTTAATTAATATGTAATTGCAACAATCCCGTTCGTAGTTAGCCCATGTTGTCCATGTGGTGCCGTCTGGCATTGGAGTGTCTGGAATTCTGACTCCACTTCGCAGTCTGTTCAGACTATACTTTTCTGCAACCCACTTCATAAATAAGATAATTTGATTGTGGAAATATTTTATGATGTCTTATATCTGCTAGTGTATTTTGACTCTCCCACAACTCATCGCATTAATAAATCTTTTTCGATGAGTGAAAATGCATGCACGACGTAGGTAAGACGTGTCTCCTTCTTGTGAATGATCATTTCTTGTTGATATCTTTAGTTTATGCTATTGCCGAGGAATAGTTTTGTACTGAGTCAAAGTATATTTCCATTTTAATTTTATTGTTCCCAAATAATTTCATGGGGTATTTTTATTTTTTAACCTCTAAGATATTACGGGATCAGTGTATAAACAGTGTATCCTGCTACTAAACCAATTCAGAATTGGCTAGTGAGAGAAAAACTAGTGGTGGCCGATCTTCACATATCTCGTTTAAAGATGTAAACAATATAAATATTAAATAGAAAAGTTTAAAGATCAAATATGTTTACACATCTTGAATTTCATTTTCAAATGTCTCAATCTACATATTTTTTAGACCTGTAAAATTTTTTTTAGAAACAGCCCTCTAAAAACCGAGTAATGCCATAAAGCATCATAGTAGTAGTATTAAATATATGAGTGTGTTGGGTAGTAGTATTTATGTTTATAGGGTGCTTCGACGGCTGTGGTCATTTCACACCTCTTCAACTCATTGAAAAAACCCATCTGCACAAACACAAAATGCATGCGCTGGGCGGGATTTGTACCCGCGACCTTTGGGTTAACCGGCGAGCACGCTACCCACCATTCTAACCCGGTTGGCAATAAGGCATCATCCACTAACAGGAAATGTTTTAGAGAAATGAGAGAGAAAATGATTTTCGAGTGTATTACATGTCAAAAGTAAAAAAACATACCCGAATTATTAAAATCCAAAACCTAAATTCACTTCGGACAAAATGAGTTGTTATATATGAGTGTTTATATTATGTGTGTATATGTATTTATAAATGTATAAGGGGTTTTCAAATAAAAAAGGTACGAAACGACACTGTGGGTATAATCGAAGTCTTATTCACAAGTAATCACCCTGAGCACAACTATCCCACTGTTTCACGAGCCTAAGGATTCCCTGTTCCCAGAATTACTGAGGCTGTGACAGGAGCCAGTCTTCCACTTTGTCCTTCAGTTCGTCGTCCGGGTTGAAGCGTCAATTGGACAGAACACACCACTGCCTTCGTTCTCTCCTGCGTCATGTGCCGGCGCCCGCAAATTCACAAAATCACGCCGGACACTACATTCACGCCCCCATAAATGTTCCACTAGGTTATCTTAAAGCGGCATAATCAAATTTCACACAGTTTGATTGTTACGACGCTTCGTACCTTTTCATTTGAACACCCCTCTTATGTTTATGTAAATAAATACATCCCCATTTGTCATTTTTCCCGATCCACACATTTCTGAGTAAACTAACGAGGTATGAAGAGGATGACCGCTTTGAAATGGTCATTCTCGGTGAACGGTGGGTGGAGCTACGACTACCTACTACTCCTCCCGGCCTTACCTACCCTTCTTTTCTCTAACACTCACACACACTAGAGGAGAGGAACACAGTGTTGCCAGTTTTCCTCACACCGACGCAGGGGAATTAACATAACATATTAAGATTAATAAACTTCTTTATTGGCATGTTTAACATTGAAATTTACATATAACTCCCAATGTTAACAAACAAACATAAGCGCGCAAAACCGAGAGAGAGAACCGAAACGACATGAGCTGGAACTACGATGACCTTACGCTGATAGGGGAGGCACGGTAGGAGAAGGAAGGAGCCCGGAATGGGGGTAGCCGAGAACAGAGAGGGGCTGCGCAGAAATTTTCGCACAGGACCATTTCATCGCGGTCGGACTCTAGGTTGCAGCCCTACTATAGCCTACCGGGTTAGCCCGGTGGGTAGCGTGCCCGCCGGCTGACCCAAAGGTCGCGGGTTTGAGTCCCGCGAGGCCGTCGAAGCAACCTATTGACAGAAATACTACTATAGGTAAACCAATCTTTGGAATTGAAAAAACGTAGAACGATGATCAATAAATGTGCCTGAATACCGCCCCAACCCAATATGTCTCCTTTATTTGATCGCGAATCGCTCATTTCGTTGAATGGGACAAGGAATGAAATGAGAGGACGGATAGATAGGAATGAAACAGACCGAATAATCATCAAAGAGAATGATGATAGGAAGGGAACAGAATAAGAGGGAAATTCATATGACAGATATCAAAGCATGGAAGACTAACGAAGCGAGAGAATAGGTATTTCAGATAGAATGATAGGTGATAGTATAATTGAGGAGGAATTAATATTAAGGTTAGGCTATAGTTCTGATCTGGATATCATCATAAATCTTCCTTAACTGGTAGATTACCCTTAATCAATATTTGCTCGAATGATGCTACGTTCAAATGATTGTAATTATACAAATCCTTCCACTTCGGGATCCAAAACATACAACCCCTTCTCCTGACTTTCTCCATTATTACACCGAATTATCATCAAGCTCCCTGATGTAATCAAACGAGAACCTTCTGAAATTAATCAAAACTTACCGATCGGAAGTTGATCAAAACTGATTATTCGACGATCACGTGAAATAATTCGAGTCGCTGAACCGATTCAGTTCCATTCACCCAACTTTTGAGCGAATCACGCTTGAAAACCATCTCTCGCTACGTTCTTTTACCGATTCGGTAGGAAACACACTTAGAATGTCGCAACCAAGTACCTACGTGGATTGAAGAGACGTGGATTCCCTTCATGCATCTTCACTTACACTAAACTGATGGAGCATTCCATGCCGCCTCTTCTCCTCTCCGTTTTTTTTTCTAGGTCTCTCCGTTCGGCATCTCTGTGAGGGAGCCTTCCCAACGGGCATGCCTCGGGCGAATCGCCTCGGCGGTGGCATGTCAAATCACCTTCCCCGCTGTCTATCGTGCTCCCTCCTCTTTCTTCTCTTCAGCGCCGACGACCTTGCTTCTTTCCGCCAAACGGATGACCTGACTCTTTTTAAATCCCCACCTCCTTCTTCTCTTCGAATCTATGCTATTAGGGTCGGGCACGCATAACGCTCCCACGACAATGTTGCGAAACATAGACCTTCCGTCAAACGACCGACATTTGTCACTCGACGAGCGCTGCTTTCAACTCCTGTGTCATTTGGCGCCTAATTGTGCCGCCTGACAATGCATTGCGAGGGCAATAAAAGCTTGAAAGGAGCAATTTTGGGGGGGGGGGGTTCATATCACGGGAGGTCAAATAACATACGACTTTCCAATTTTCCCGAACGTCCCGAAATTTTCCAAATTATATTCGTTGCTCACCATATACAGTTTGGATATCGGCAATGACATGTTTATTATTTCAAAAATCTGTAAATTTATGAAATATTTCACGTATAGTACGGGTTTAATGAACCCCATTCACAATCCCCTTAGGAGACCTCTAGAAGTAGCGGTGACAACCAAGAAGATAGATCCGACCATTATGCGAGCGAATCGATTCAAGTATGAAGCACTTCCATTTAAATGGCGGAATTCCCTATTGACACAATAAAAGAGAGCCAGGAGACATTTTCTTCTTTTTTCCCTTACTTTTCCGAAGCGTAGAGTGTAACCTTCCCTAATTTTCCGCTTATCCCGGCACCTACGTCGTAATCCCTGCTATCGAGCCCGCCCCTTCGAATTTCTTTCCCTTCCAACCTTTTATCTTATCTCCCTCTCGCTTTCTCCCACCGAAACACCAACTAGCGTCAAATCATCCCTTCAACCTCTTCTGAAACCCTCATTACCAACCACTTCCTTTTTCCTCCCTCCTTCGAAACAATGGCTTGATTGGAACACTTATCTTTAATCCAATTTTTATCGGCTCATTGCTCCAGTTCGCCAATCGAAGAGGACCGGGAAATATGAGAGGCGATCGATCCTCAGCCTCCAGAAGCGCATAACAGATACTCGGCTCAATCCCAGAAAAACTATTGCGAAAACAATCGAACTGCTCATGCGTAAGTATTGGGGCCTCTTCTTTTCACCTTAGTCCAAAAGAAAATGAGAGTTAACCCTGAGTAGTGCGTTTGAGAGTAAAAGGTCGCAGATGCCACCAGTGTATTTTATTTTCGTCACTGATACAATAGGATAAAAAAATAAGAAGATAACAATGAAGATGAAAAAGTTTCGTTGCCTGCGGAGAAACCTGTTTGCCTCATTTGAGGCGGGTGATAGTTTTCATTTCTGGGTCCCCATTTACAGCAGCTCTACGGTCCCGAGAACTTATGAAGCATGCAGCATTCCCTGTGACCATTTATTTGACCGCGTATTTAAAAGACAGAATCAACGTCTATACTGAACCCTGTGATAATTAGAACAAAAATTTTGTCCAAGCCTAAACAATAAAAAAAAATTACTTCACTTTGTTATACTATTCAATATATTTTTGAACCATAAAAGCAAGCCACCGCGTGTTTTAGTTACAAAAAATATTGTCTTGGTATCAGCTGATCTTTTATTTATTTTTTGCAATATTTTTTCCCTTTATTGCAATTCAGCAATATTCTTACCTGAAAGACAAGTTTCTTCGTTTATAATCGCCGATTTCTCCATAAATATATTTCAATTAAGGTCATGTGGTGAAGTGTAAAATTTCGTAAAGCATAATAACATATGGTGTCACATTTTATCAAATCGAACAAAATATAAAACCAGTGATATCAAGTTAAATTTTTCGCCGTCTACTCTTCCTGTTCTCCTCCCACCACCAACTGTCCCAACTCCTTTTACACTACATACCTATCCTATCATTCCCTTTCTGCACTCCTCATTTCCCAGTGTCCGCGCTATCTTTTTCTCCTTTCTGCTCATCCTTCTCACATCGTGTCCCAGCCACCAAACCCCTCTCCCTCCCCCTCCATCGGTAACAGCAACTTATCCCTTAACAGCGTCTTAGTTTCCCAATTGATCTCCATTCGTCGTATTCGCCGGCGTCTCTCTCATCCTACCGCCGCTCTCCAAATCCCGTTCAAGGCGCTTTCAAATCACCAGTCTCTGTATAAAAAGCCTTAGAAGAGAGAGTTAAGAAACTTCCAACCTTCTTTCCGTCTTCCCTCCCCCTCCTCCCCGTCGTCTCCTGCCTCCTCGTCACACCCAGCCACCACCCTCATCCCC
>WURS02057292.1:0-10780 GCA_011762765.2 Rhinocypha anisoptera | reverse complement strand
AGAGCTAGCACTAGATAGGAAAGGATGGAGGGCTGCAGTCAACCAATCTTTGGATTGAAGTACTGATGATGATGATATGTGTATATTAATTTTAAGTTTAAATAATTCGTAATTTACTTCTTCTCCTCGCGGTTTTGAACTATAGCAGTTAGACTGTGCTCTAAATTTTATTTTTGCGTTAAAATATCATTACTTTCCTTAGATTCAAAATTATTTTTTCGCTAGAGATTTAATCCAAATTATCTGCTTAAACCGGTTTAACCACCACATATGGTAGAAGGAGAATTGGTTTATTTTAAGTGAATTCTATTTTAATAAAGGATCACTTTAAAGAAGCTGTCAGCTATAGTTTCATCTTTCAGGACAAGAAGGTCATTCCGATCTGGTTATAAACCATTCGATGGAATGCATTTTTTTAATCAACGGATGCGGTCGAAAAATGAATTTTAACTAGTATACTCGTATCATAGTATAAAAAATTTATATGTTCTTGTGTCAGTTTTTAAAACCCATAAATTAAAATAATATGTCAGTCTATTTTTTTTAATTGACGATATGTAATCCACCTCTTCGCTGGCTTCGTAAACCTTCATAATGTGATGCCATCAGCGCTTACATGTAAGCCTCTCTTTGTGCTCACCGTGTCAAGAATCCATCGCATTTACCAGGTCATGCTGGACTAAATCAGGAATTATGCATCTGGATATGATGCATTTCCTTTGACGAAAACCAATTCGTATGAGATTATTCCGTGTCCAAACTCAATTAACAATTAAGTATGAAGAATCTCCTACTGAGAAACCAAGGCTTCGTTTATGCAGTGTGCATAAAGTTTTACATAGTGCCCTTCAGTGATCCGACGTTCATATTTAATATTAAATAAGTTCTAATTAAATATAAATCTATATATCGATATTCAAACGCATTAAGTATTGCGATTACACAATGATGTGGTGCTGACATTAATTGAACGCGATGAATGGCCATTCTCAGATATAATTACTGTCAAAAATTACATTGCATTAACTTTGACTCCGTTTTGAATTGATAGCCAGGTTTATAACAATAAAAATGAACATATATAAAACTCAGTAAAAAAATAGTAACTTCAAACTATTTTTTAATTTACAGAATAGTTAGTTTTACGGAGACATTAGGTTTTCCACAATTTTTGTTCACGTTACCTGTTCTTCATGTTCTCACCTTGGATAATTATTGAATATTCTGTTTAAAATACTTAAAAGCTACAATTTCAATTCGTTTCAATTGTATAGAGTTTGACTCATTTTAAAATTATTTTCAATATCTGACGAAAAATTAATCAAGTAATTGGGAAATAGAAATTACTCATATCAATTTTTTTATCAGTATTTTTAGGAAACCACAAAGGATTTATATTTGTAGTGACTCCCAAAATGTCAAACATTACAGATTAGGGCTTTTTTGCATTTCAGGCTTACTAATTTTAAAAATAAAGTATTAAATCGTAAAAAGTGTGATATTAATATTAGAGAAATTATAATTACTTATTTTATATGAAATATATTTTATCAAATATATTTTATATGTCAAATCATATAGATGCATTTCAAAAGTATATCATTTTAATTTACGTACAGCGTATTACTTGTTATATTGTTTATACTTTCAGTAAAAAGTGACATATTATTCTCCATTTTAATGAATAATTACTGTTTTTTAGGTGAAATTTATATCGATTTTCACCCATTTATATTCTTTTTATCTCCTGCGAGAATTCCATCATTTTCATTAGCATGCAAATAGATGTGAAACCGTACGTAACCTTCTCAATATCCTACTTAAATCTCCACTTTAAGAGCTTTGCAATTCCTCTAATCAGTCTTCCAATTCTCACGGGATATCCTCGCTTTGAGGTAATCTCATTTCGTAAGAATTCATGCCGTTACTGCCCTTTCTCAGTTCTTGAATTCTTGTGTCCTTATATTCTCCCTTAAATTAATTTCATGACCTCCTACATTTTCCTAGAATTCTTCTAAATTTGAATGTAAAGCTGTCTTTGAATAATCCTGCTTTAATTTAGCGCTCATACAGAATCAACTTGCTTTAACATGTTTGTTTCTTCTCCTCATTGAATATAAATTCGGTTAATTCTATTCAGACAAAGTGCTTGTTACTTCATACTTCTACGCAATACCCTACAAGCCACCGCAAGTGCGTGTGGAAGGGGGTGAGCCACCACCAAACATTCACTACATAAAATCAGAGAGTTAGACTGTCGAACATAAACATATAAAATGTCATTTTTTTCCACGCACAATTAGAGATCAAAATAAATATGACCACAAACAATGAGGTAATGGTTAGGCTAGCTAGTGTATATATGTATATTATCTTTCTTGTTGTTTTAAAAATTAAATTGTAATTGATTTTTTTCCCGCATGCCATGTATTTTCTTTTGTCATTGATATATTTGCATGTAAGTAGTTTCACAGCATGTGTATTATATCTAAAATGTGCATGTGGGATTTCATGCCCGGTGATGACTCTTACACCCCCTGCCACACATCCTTGCGGTGGCTTGAAGTGTATTTCGTTGACATAGACGTAACTCGTGTGTATATATATAATACCTTGCGCGTAGACGTAGACATTCACATGCACTCTCAAATGCGAATGTTAAGAGGCACATATTACACTCAGAATGAGGCAACCCGCATGTAAAACAAACGAGCATAACATAATCCCTAACATGCAGGACAATGTCAGGCTCCTTACTACAAAACATGCATGAAAACAACTACAAACGCCTTCACAATATGCAGGGTCCAAACGGGTGCTCTTCCCCCTTCTAAATTATCAACGTATTTTCACGCATGACTAACTCCCTTGTCTGTTACGTTACAATAGCACTTGCTACACTGTTTCTTTTTGTGAATGTGGGTATGTGGGTATATAATAACAAGAATTTGTGATCACGTGGAAAAAAATGGAGGGGGGGGGGGGAGATGACGTGAATCGATAGAGTATTAGGGAAGTCATTAAATGGAAAAATATGAAAGGCCGGGGCACAGGAGAGGGAGAGAATCGTGGCATAAAGGAGGAGGGCATGGAGGAATCGTAGAAGCATCGGATCGAAAACGAGTCTGATGGGAGATAAGGGAGGTGGAATAATTGGCGATGGAAAGAAAGCGATAAATAGAAAAGATAGTGGAGAAAAATGAGAGGGAATGACAGAGAAAAGGAGGTGTGAGGTTGATGGACAATGTTGTCAAGATATTGGGTGGTTGAAAAGCGAAGAATGACGACGTGGAAATTTGACGCCATCAGCTAATTAGTAGCTCAAGGTTATAGGACAAGGCTTAAATTTTAAAAGTATATACTATATACATTTCAGAATATTTCCGTAAACATTGAAGTCGAGCTCTCAGTATAAACGATTTTAAGGTACTCCCAGGAATTGAAGTGTAGGAAAGTGAAGAGAGGTCAAAGCTAAAGAATCATAATACTGGAATATTACATGCTATCAGATAATCTCATTAGTAGAAGGAAAATATGTTTTATGATGGATGGGTTTATACTCTTCCTTAATCGTAGCTACGCTGTAGTACAAGAATAAAACCGTACCGCAGAGGAATTAGTGGAAAAAATATGATATACCTGAAGGTCTGTGCGATCGTACCAGGCGTCACTCGGTGAGACTCCTTCATGAGGGCAATAGGTAGAAAAAAATTTGTTGTTCCACAAGATATATATATATATATATATATATTTAATTCGACCATCTGTCAGACGGTTTCAATCATCTTCTGGCCGGTTAAATCTTGTCCTTGGTATACCCCGGATGATTATCCAAGCATCTTCAAAAATAAAAACGTGAATTTTTAACCTTGGGTAATAATTTTCCACAGGTGGACGAAATATTACCCAGGAAGAGAATTCGGCGACAGTTTGGATTGGTAGCGGTGGTTCTTTGGCTGTTGATGGGGATGGATAGTAAGATGGTTTATATTACTGCGGTGCCTGTCATTAATCATATTATCGTCATATCCATTATTGGACGCTATTTATTTAATTGTTTTCAGCCCTTTTCTCCTGTCAGAGCTGAACATGGTGAAGTCATTATTAGTCTATGTAATCATGAATGAAACGCGGCCACTTTTTGTGAAAAATGGTTGAGAAAATCTAGAGCTGTGGTGTATGAATTTGTTCTAAAAAATTTTTTCCAGAAGATGCAAAACTCATACTTCTGAAGAAGATGATATTCTCCATTGAAACCATTCGTATTAAAGATATTTATCTTGTGGAAAATCAACGTATTTCTTATCTTGTGCTATCTTTCACGTCTTGTCACTCTTTCTTCATGAAAACTTTTTGTTGAATCCTTCTAAATATTAATTTCCTGGCTTAACTCGTAGTTACTCCTCTTTGGCATTCACTTCGTGGCCATTCTTAACCTCTAATCAACATCTCCTCCTCTCAATTTACTTCTGATCAATTTTTTTCGTTGGCGGTCTTTCTTTTGAAATGATAAGGAGGAATGTGAAAGCGACACTACCCTAATCTTGGCAGTGAAGCGAAGAGTCCCTACGGCATCCATTGTAAATCAATATGTCACGAGGCTTGAAGTTATGCGAATGCCCTCCTTGATGGCTAATGTTTCTTTGACTGAACATTTCTAGTAGAAAATCGTTTTTCAAGCTTTCCATTACGGAAACGCAAAAATATTAAGCAAGCGTTCGCTGATTATGCTTTAATAATGTATATAATTTAATATGGATATCATTCTCACGTTTATCTTTATACTTGTGGAATTCTCCAGACTACGAATTAAATATCACTGAGTAATATATAATCTATTTTATTTCAATCAATAATTTTTCGGAACTTCACTTTGAATAAGGTCTAACGCATGGTGTAATGAAAGTTTCCAAGTTGAAGACGAAACGAACATTTTAAAACTAATAAAAGAAAGCCAGAGTCAAATTTAAAGAATGAGCCAAATATAAACTAAATCACTTTTCACTCAAGCTATGGTAAAGTCAGAACGATTCACCGTTATATGAAGTAACTCCGTTTTTTTAGAGAATTAGTACAAGCTCCTACAGATTTGGTTAATGTAATGCCGATAAATATTTCTGCTACGTATTTTTAAATTATGGCAATCTCAACATTGGCAAATATGGCATCTCAACTTACTCGTGTTTCTCGTTCCACTTCATAACATCCGCTAAACGACCAAGTAATCATTTGATGACTTTAATGACGCAAAAATCAGAAATAGATTTCTGCGCACCCGACGCAAACGTTTTACAAAAAAATAACAAACCTCAAAAAAATTTTTCTGACGCCTCAAGTAACTTTCTGGAAATAAAATGGTTATATTCATGACAAATAATAGGAATTCTTTGAAATAACATCTTAAATTATTTATGGCTTTTAGGAGCCCGAACAAAAGAATTACAGTTTCATTGCCGTGAAAAGTCATAAAGGTTAAATTTATAGCTCTTGCGGCGCATAATTTGGCGTTTAGAATTTCAGCGATTTTAATTCCAATGAAAAATATCAAAATAATTTTGCTAATTCCTTTTTATATATTATTCGTGCCTTTGATCCCTTAGGTAGATTCATTATCGTCTATCTTTTAGGTGTTTCACTAACTATATTACTTTTGAAACAGTTTCATTATTACTTGAAGTTTCTTATCAATTTTGGATTCGTTAGTCCATTAACTTCCGTAAACAGGTCGTGACAGTTAACAAAAATCTCCTCTGGTAGTTTCCTATTTTCTTCACATTAACGGCATCTGTTGCGTGTAACCATTGCTGTTGAGCTTTTCGTCATCATTTGTCCCAGCAAGCACTCAGAATGATCCAGTATGAATTAATTCAATGTGGTAATTGGGACCATGCAAGGGAAAACATGCAATGTTGGCATTCTCCCCCTCATTCTTCTTTCCGTCTTAAAAAAAATATGAGCCAAGTACGAAAATTTGTCTCAAGCAATTTTCAGGAAATGATAATCTACGAAGTTATTTTAGAATTATCTTCTGGTGCAAGACTGTAATGATAATTGAATCATAAATAATAGTATAATTAATTATATGTGTTAAAACAATAGAAAGGCATAATAAGGAATATTCTGAATGCACACAAGTTGGCCTGCTGCCTCAGCTACCTTCGTTTGTTAAAGCTTTCGACTTAAGGTTTATTTGAATTTTATATGGTATTATTAAGTAATTTGCTACAGTGAATCAACATATTTTCCTTTTTACGACCTTACTGTTACAAAAATCATTAAAAATAAGTTACAAAATTGAAAAAATATGAACACCAACAATGAAAACATTTCTCCAATTTAGTCATGAGGAGGAGGAGGAATAGTTATTGAGTTTTAGTAGTAAATAAATTCATATATGCAATTTAAAATTAAAATATGTTTAATCTCCTTATTTTCAACGTGTTTTATTTAGGTATTTTACTTCGCGTCATCAGCAGTTGAAAACTCTTCGACTGAGGATGAATTGAGGTTGTAATTTCAAAAGAAACTGATGCCCCTGAACATTTCCAGCTAAAAACTGTTTGACAGATATGAGATAAGAGAAATCGAGCAAAAATATACCGTAGACTTTAGCATCAGGTGAGCTCCACCCTCATTCTTTGATCCAACTTCTCGCTGAATTGTCGTGTCAGATGTTTTATGTCCACTCCTGAAATTTAGGAATATACTCTGGATGTAAGCTTTGAAATTGGGGTCGAAGTTGCTAATACAAAATCGCATATGCAGAAGTAATCTGTATAATAATTATGCTTACTCCATGACGCACCTAGGAATGTCCGTTATATATGAGAAATTTCGAAAAATTTAATCATAGCCTTGTGAGCAGTATTTTGTGGTTTATGCTTCTTTCCTTGTGTAAAATCCTTGTTAAAAATTTCTTAAAATGCTAAAAGTGCACTTGATAAATACATAATATTTGTATATTACTATACTGTTATTTTAAAGTAACTCTTGAAAGGTATTTTTTTAAAATTATATACTCTATTGATATGTTCGTCACTTGTTACTAATGACGAGTATTCAACATTTTTTTATGGATTCCAATGCAAAAGAGCGAATGTGAACAACCATAATGTAAGGAAATATCTGTAAATGCCATAATATGGGGCTATAAAATTACTTATTAATTAATTATTTTGCAAAATCTCTCCAAAAAAACAAACGGCCACATTTCAATATTTACCCACTACTGTAATTCCATTCTCCAATAATGTGTCTCAAACCGCTCTCTCGACCCATTACAGGGTTATTCACTCCTAAGATAATTTCCATTTAGGTTTTTACTATCATAACTCAATATCTATACTATTGCGTTCCATCTTATTGAAAATTTAGTATCATACGTAATACGATTCCTGGAGATGTCAGTGTGTCTTCATATATTTCGCAATGACATCGCACATCGAACTGTGTAACTCTTATAAAACTAGCAATGGCAGGCACATAAGTGGAACGTTTAACAGAAATGTCACTTTGGTGATCAAAGAAAGAGAGAAAGAACGACACGGGAAGTGGAGGGGGAAATCCACTTGCTCCTCAGGACAACAAGAAGTTGAAAACGAATGCCGGCAAGGGCGCATCAACACGCGGCCCTTGTAACGCGAAACCACAGCGCCCGTTTCGAATGTCGAAATGGAAAGGAGGAAATTGTACCTCGGATAGCAGAGGATCGTGGTAACAAGGAAAGGAGAAACTGAAAACTATTCAGTAAAAGGGAATATCTGAGGCAATAGGTCGGTAACTCAGTGTTAAGGAGTCAAATAACCAGCAGTATCCTGTCGCGGTATGAGAAACTCGGGAGAATTGCGAATTACAACTTCTCAAGAGGGTTCAATTCTCAGAGGTTCTCAATTTAACTAATTAATACTGTGTATTCATTTCTTGTCGCAGAGAAAAAATATATTCTGTAAATTCCAAAAACAAAACTCTTTGTAATTCCACATAAATAATTTTAATGACGACCAAGGTTTCGACGCTTGGAGTCATCATCAGGTGTGGAACCTGGGAAATCATTAAAATGATTTATGTGGATTTACAAATTGTGTTTTGTTTCTTGGAATTATGAAGCAGTTCCAAAAAGTTACACCTGATACCATTTCTTATATTCTGTACACTTAATGCGATGATCATTATGCCAAATGTAGTATAGGGGATTGGATTTAAAAATATACAGCGATATCTAAAAACTACAATTATTCTATTTATCCGGCATTCTCATTAGACTTAAAGTAATATTATTTCTCCATTTCCGCGCTTAATATCGTAGCCAAATCCTTGTCATTGACAAAATGCTTAGAATGCACTTCAGCAATTGCTTTTATTTATTGAAGCAAGGCATCATTAGCGGTATAAATAATACGCTGGTTTGATGAAAGGGAAGGAAAGGGAGGGCTTTGGCCTGTGGAAGTAAAAGATGCAAAATAATTTCTACATTACAAGAACTTTGATTAAATTTTGCAAACAATTTTTTTTTCATAACAGCAATAAAAGTGCCCTACTTTGAAAGTCATAGCTAACAGCTACCTGCAGTCATAAAAAATATTTCATGCATGGAGTAAACTCACGTTAAGTCGAACTGTAATTATGTGGTAGAGAAATCTAAAAATATACCTAGAGAGTTGGAGATTGGTCATAGGGTACTTCTCACGCATTACCAATTATTCGAACAACAGGGTCAGCAGAAATATAGTCGGCGCTATTGAATTCACCGAAAAAGAGTGTTGTGAACGAGCTCCACGATCTAATGTGTGACAGTGGTGCAAGTCGGGAAAATGTCTATTAGACATCACGAAGTACGTCATCACAAAAATACTAAAAAAACATAGCTTTCCCAACGATTAGGCTGACGAGCCTCGAATCAAAGACATAAAAACGTGGCATTCCGAAAAATTAAGGGGGAAGAAGATTATTGAAAAAAATGAGGATCAGGAAAACAATGATCGCTACTGTTCCCTTAGTGACACGTTCGAAGAGAGAGTGAAGGAACTCTCCAAACGTCCTCCGTGTCCATCGAAGCTGGATACAATTTGGGACCACGTGGGCTGGAACATCATGATATTTATCATGGTAAACGTAGTTATCATTTTGATTGAGACTTCACAAGAATGATACACCCTCTCTGCTGGTCAAATTGGATGAACGAGGAAAGGGAAAGCGAAGGAAGTAGTAGAACAGGGATCTCGTACTTTTGACCACTACAGATATCCAATGCATACGGCGTGAACAAACGAGATTAGAGACGTGAAAAAAAAGACACTGTAGAGATATGCGAAATGAGTGTTAGCAAATTTTTAAGTAAAGTATTCACGCGTGGAGAGAGATGGAGAAGACCTTACTAGAATATTGGTTGGCTTACATGGGGAAGGAATGAGAAAATAAAACCTGATTCTAAAAAAAATGATCGCTAAAGTAATCGATGTAGATGATGGTTGGCGACGAGACCGAAAGTAAATGCCAAACAACAAAATTTGTGGAGAAGCGCATATTATCAGGTGAAAAAAATTCGTCTATTTAGGTAGGATAGGCAAGGTTTTGAAGAACTTTGAAAGAACTGATGGGCGAAATAGGCTAAAAATGGTTAATCCACTGGAAAAATCAACGAGCTTTTTAGCAATTTATATCACCATTTGCCAAAATAAACGGTTGTATATTACTACAATCAAAATATATATTAATTCTGAAGTCTTCTCTATGGATTTGAGAATCGAAATGACGTCACATAGGGCAAAAGGGGATCGGAATCAATGGAAATGACTTGCTTTGGATTACTGTAAACTAAATATTGGCTATTGATGTAAGAGATTTGCCCGCGTAACCAGTGAATCAGTATTTTATAGTCTCGGAAAACAATGGATAATAAACACATAGGACACATTCTATTTGAGTGATTTTAGTAATATTTCAATATACTCTAAGGACGTTATTTTTTAATTGTTCATAGGACGATAATTGCGTAAAATGAGGCAACAGCAAGAAAAAAATATTTTTTCTACAATATTTGTTCACGTCACACAAAATAGAAACCAGCAGATATCCAAATTCATGCACCTAGGTGATATTAATCGACTGGTTGCGAAGAAGCAGTTAATATAGAAGTTAGCAATTTATTTCGCTCATAGATTATAGAATAATTTGTGCCGTTGCGTTTGCTACTCCATCATGAGAACTCATCAGCTTCAAAAGTTTGAACCATTCCAGCAGTAGTATCTTTGTTTATGGCGTGCTTCGACGGCTAAGGTCATTTCGCACCTCTTCAAGTCATGGAAAAAAACCCATTTGGACAAACACAACACTCATGCCCTGGGCGGGATTCGAACCCGCGTAAATGCATTTCCCATATAACACCTCCAAAAAAAAAAAAATTAACCGGCGAACATGCTACCCACCGGGCTAACCAGGTCGGCTTGAACCATTCCATTTTAATAATTCAATAGTCACGGCGATCAGTTAAACTCATTCAAACGAGGTGTTTTCAGATGGAAATCTATACGGCCAATTAACGTTAAAAATTTAACGGTTTCGCATCGCTCTCGTAAAACACACTGCGGAAAAATACCTTTCTGATACCTCTATTAACTTATTTCGGTCCGGCATTCAGACTAGGGAGAGAGATATGCCCGTCGTTTTTTTTCAAAACGCTGGCAGAAAAGAAAAAGAATATTTGCCATCTTATCGAATCAATCCTCCCACAAAATATATCGACTATATATTTTAACTAATAAAAAATGCTCTAAAGAGTTTA
>WURS02057291.1:0-25472 GCA_011762765.2 Rhinocypha anisoptera | reverse complement strand
GTGAGACACTATTTTTTCATATTTTATCATATAGACACTATCATTACACATATTTTCCAGTGAGACACTCCGGTTCCCCTGTTCCAAGTCATCTTAAAACCCTTCCCTCCTCCACCATCCCCCCCTCCCCCCAAACCCTCTCGCTCTCTCTCTCTCTCTCTCTTTTTCTCTGCTCGTCCCTCCCCAACCCTTTAACGGGGCAGGACGATGATGACCTATAATTGGACGCGGGGTCGCGTCGCGAGATTTTTCCCACGCCCCGCCTCACCCGCAGCACACTTCCCGTGAAGTGCGCGTGGAGACCACACCAAACCCTCCCCCCTCCCCCTGGAAAAATCTTAAATGTATAAATATATATGCATGCACATGTAAGTGCGGCCGCGGGCACGTCTGCGTAAATAACTGGACGGGAAAAAGAGATGGAGAGTGTGGGGGGAGGGAGTTGGATTGATGGGTGGGGGGGGAATGGAGATGGGGAGGGTGGGAGATAGGGAAAGGGTAATGAGTGGTGGGGTAGGGGACGTCCGGACGCCTGCTAGAGGGCGTCGTCACTAGGTGGTGGACGGACTTGAAAGCGGTGACGGTGACTTCAAAATGTTACGGCGCGCCCAGGTGAAATAATGACAGGGAGGGAGAGGCGGAATGGACAGCCGGGGCAGGGACTTCTCGCCCCGCTTGCGGGATCCAGTTCCTCATTATCTGGGGTGTGGGGTGTAAATATATATATATATATATAAAACGAACACACGCATATACTCATAGACATTCACACACAGAAACAAGAAAAAGACAAACTTACATAACGGAGAAATATTTCGGGCCTCCTTGCCCACTTTGTCAACCTGAGAGAACTCAGATTGAATCTAATGGAATTCAGTTCTCTCAGATTGACAAAGTGGGCAAGGAGCCCCGAAATATTTCTCCGTTTTGTAAGTATATCGTTTCCCTTGTTTCTGTGTGTGTATGTCTATAAGTGTGTGCGTGTGTTCGTTGTTGCTGCTCGTCTGAGTTCTTCATAAGTATATATATATATATATATGTGTGTGTGTGTGTGTGTGTGTGTTAAACGAACAAAGAAAAATGAATTATAGACACAAATAAATAAAAGATGGAACATTAACATAATCCAAAATTTTCGAGCAGCAGCTCTTCTTCAGGGGAGTAAGAAACTTCTTTTACAAGAAGATTCTTACTGAAGAAGAGCTGCTGTTCGAAAATTTTTGGACTATGTGAATGTTCCGTCTTTTGTTTATTTGTGTTGATATTGCATTGTTTTATGTTCGTTCAACATATATTAGTGCTCATCTGAGTTTTCCGCGAGAATATATATATATATATAAGATTAACAGTTGCAGGCTGGAAGTAGTGGAAGGAATTCATAATGATTAAAAGAAAATGCACTCTTCCACAATAATATTTAATTCGTACAACACGCCTTTCGGTCTTGTACCTGAATATGTCTTAGCAAGCCGAAACGCACGTTGTACGTATTAAATATTTTTGTGGTAAAGTGCATTTTCTTTTATTCATTAGTATGTATAAAATATTATATTAGTTCCTTGGATGGAAAGATACTCGAGATTATCAGAGTGATAGCGATATAGTAATATATGTCGCTGGAGAGGAAAATCAGCGTGGGGTAGCGTGGTACTGAATACTTAATTTGAAAAGAAGGAACAGGTTAAAGAAATCGAACAACATTGAACAAGTTAGGGATAGGATAGTAGTGGTATAATTATAAGCTGATTCAACTTACTTTCCTCTCAGTAAATGTCAACGGGGACTCGCCATGAGGAAGAAGGAGGCACGATATTAGTCAACTTGAGATATTGATTGAAAGTCTGGTAGAATGAACTTGACTCTGGATAGGACCCGGAAATGTCGCAGTTGGCGAGGGAGGAAATTAGGGGTAAGCTAGAATAACACTTTTTGTGAAATAAAGAATGATCGCGGGGATAAATTTTTAGGGTTTTTTTTTAGGAGAAGCTAGCTACTAAAAACGGAAAGGAGGTTTGAACGTAGGTGTTCTAAAACAAAAAAAATGGAGTAGGGACTTGACAAGGACTTAAGGGAAAGAGTATATAAAACGCCCTTTGGGCTATGAAAAAAACAGTGAATCTTATTGAAGCGTCGGAATAAATTTGAACGATACTTATACGTTAGAAAAAGTGTTCTCTTTTTGAGAAAAGATGAATTTTCACTAAATTGATCATATTACCATTGAATTCTATAAAGTGACTAGTCCTAATAGTAGTATTTTTGTTTACAGGGTGCTTCGTCGGCTAAGGTCATTTTGCACTTCTTCAATTCATAGAAAAATCTCTTTTGGACAAACACAACACCCGTACCCTAGGTGGGATTCGACCCCGCGACCTTTGGGCTAGCAGGCGAACATGATACCCACCATGCTAACCCGGTCGGAATTAGAAGTCCTTAAGAATGAAAAGGAAGTTAATAAAAAAACTTATTAATTATGAAGGAGATTATTAGAAAGATGGAACCTTGCGGAAATTGGAAAAACCTCAATAGTAAGAACGGTAGAATGATGTACCGTGAGGAAAAATAAAAAAAAACTGGGGCGAGACAAAAATACACGGTTGAAAAAGCCGCGTAACTGCATAGAAGAGTTACAGAGGCATGAAGAGGTTAGCGCCCTGCCGTGTAAAGTTAAATATTGATGAAAAACAGAACAGGAAATATGATTAATGCATTTAGAGATAAGTCAGGAAAGCATTATTTATAGAGAAAGAAACTCATGGAGATGGAAAGATTAATTGAGGAACTCCAAGATTAAAAAGAGAACTAACGCCTTTATTTAACTCTTGAAAGTTAGAATTATGCATAATCCTTAGACCCTAATAAGTGAGATAGAAAGAGAAAATACGGGAAATGACCGTTATCAGAGCAGTCGGATTAGATAATTTAGAGACAGAATTAATTAAAGGTCTAGGAAAGGCTGAAGGAAAACCTTTTACGAGCTCATTCTCAGGATTAATGAAAAATTAATTCGACCAGAAAACTTCTTGAGGTCGATATTAATCGCGATTCCAAGCTTTGCGAAGGAAGTCGTACGTGAAGACTATAAAGCAATTATTTGTATTTCGCATGGAGCACAAATGACTAAGGTTGTTACAATCAACGTAGCAGTGCAACTAGCTTATTTTAGAAATTAGGTTGGGAACCACTTGCTGAGCGTAGGCTGGAGTACAGGTTCAATTTAACACTCAAATTTCCGGAGGATCACTTCAGCAAAGAAGTCAAAAATATATTACGAGCCCCGACATCGTACAGTTGGTCAGATCACGTTCATAAAACCAAAGAGATAGACCGTCCGAAAAAATATATAAATATAAAAAGTCTCGTATTTCACGCACAATTAGATACCAAAATAAATATGACCACAGGCTGGGAGATAATATCTAGGCTAGCGAGTGTATATATGTATATTAACTTGCATGTTTTTTAAATTAAATGTTAATCTATTTTTTCCCGAATGATATGCGTTTCCATTTTTCATTGAAATGTTTGCATGTAAGTAGTCGACATCTTCTAATAACACCGAATACATCATGGTCGTACGAATGCCTAGTTGAATTAGAATTCGGTTGTAGGGAAGGCAGACGGACTCGAGGCAGACAAGCTTTAGCGAGAACTTTAATGAAATCGGAACATAGAACATAGATGATCAAAAAAGGATCTCAGCATTCTTCCTTCGCCCGCGTTTTTCGCATAAATCTCGTTTTATTCCTCCTTGAAGGACTTTTCAACTTTTATTCACATACTACTATATCCACCGATTCGATTCTATTGTGAAAAGTCTACAGACGAACGCGAACGAAGAACCCAATCATGCAGAGATCATCAGACAGACGCCGCGAAAACTAGCAAAAAATAATGTTCAGACTATATTCGTTTTCTTCGTGGATTTCATTAGGGCGCTCGAACTTGTAACCGAAGGTCATGAAAGTTTTACGGAACAGAGCATTGGGTTGGAAGCATAAGAGTCCCATACGAAACTTTTATGTGACACAGGACTTTCGCGTACTTTTAACATGCAAAGAATCTGAATTTTCAAGGTTCGGCAGGAGTGTTAGACAAGGTTTTTCGTTATCGCCTGTAGTTTTTGACTTGCATGCAGAGTAAGTATTAAGAGACTCTGTGGGGGTTCTGGAGGCAAAGATCAGCTTGTTTGACCAAAGAATAGTTACTGTTCACAGTTAATCACTCAGTCAAAGAAGTTATATAGTATTATAATGCATAATATATGCATTCAATGTTAAATTTACTTTGGAAAATTAAAATCACACATTTCATATGCATAGTTTGAACAGGTCAGGTCATCATTATGCTTTTGGTTTCAAACCTTACCGATTTCAATATTCGTGCAGTCTTACAGAGAAGACAGCATTACAGAGAAAAATAGAAGGGCTGTGAATTAAAAATGCCAGCCACGTGATTACCCAAGGTAGTCTTATACTATTACCATACTCAGTGATGAAGGAAATACGGAGAGAACCTCTGCTCGAGTGTGAGGGAGTCGGTAAAGACATCTGCCAATTAAGAATTAAGTACATTCTACACGGGATCTTTCATATTTGATGGACGCCGCCGGAAAATGACCTGAAACGACCACAGAAAAATGATTGCCGAAGATGAGCGACACCCACCTGTATTCTCTTCGTACGCGTGCCACGTTCTGCCCCTGTGAACTTGGGTGATTTTAATCTACGACTTTAGCACACAAACACACTTTCTGGTTCATTTATACAATGATTCTTTGCTGTCGGGTGGTCGTTTCGGTGATGAAACATGGCTTGCGACAGTGTGAGCCTCCTCCCAATGAGGAAAGAATTCCAATCGCGACGCCACCAGCATCCCCCCGTGGAGAGGTCCCTCGTTAAGGTAATCCGCTACACCGCCAGACCTGTTGGGCGACTTGGCTTGTAATGTAACCGCAATGTTGATGATACTTTCCCGCCTTAACCGAACGGGAGTAACACTTGCAGGTCCAGTCCCTCCCTTCGCTATCAACCATGCGGTTGCATACGAAATGTGCAGGGCACTTTTGTTTAACGTTCCCTGCGATGAAGATGCATCGAGAATTCCCTTAAAAACTCCCCCGAACGTTTTTATTTGGTAAGCTGAATTAGTGAGTAACCACAGTGGAGGATAATCGGAATGAAACTAAAGACTGGAGGGTAACCCGGCTTACGTACTTCGTCAGTCCGACCCCAATCGCAATCCGTTGAACTTTATTCCACGACCTGAAAGTTTCTACAGATTACGGTACTTGGAGCTGTGTGCATATGTGCACTTTATTTTGGACAGGTTGGTTTCCTTCACATTAGCAAAAATGGTAATTCTTTTCGGTACGAGCCTGACGAATGATATTTTCAAATTTTAACTCCGAGGTCTCTGAAGTCATCCTTGTTTCGGGTGCAATTGCTAGCAAAACGCAGCATTTGGCACCACAAAGCTTCTATCGTCATGTGACTTCCACGATACACGACACGCGATCGCCAAAGCAAGGAAACGTTCATTATTTTTCACGTGAAATGTAATTCATTGCGTTATTTTTCCTTTTCGAGGGAAGGAATAGTTGGATATACATGACGTAGCTTGTCTTAGAAAACAAATAAGATGTGTTTTATCATTATTACTAATTATTCTACGAGAAGAAAAGAGTATAAGTAACGTAAGTAATTATTTGATGTGAAGAAATATGGTAATCGATGTCATTCAATTAAGAAATTAATTTTGATTTAAGAAAATTCCCTTTTGATTACTAAAAATATCATTCTGTATATTCATATTTTTTAAATTTAATTGGTGAAACTCAATTCTTATTTATGACTCCAAAAATTTATATTCGAAATAAGTCGGCATAATTTATGATGATTAATTTTAGCCAATGAAATGGATTTACAAATTAATTCGTACCTAATTCTAAGTTTGCTTTTATATGTTAATTTGGAAACAATAAGTGATTACAAAAGTTTCAGTTAATCAAAAAATAAAAACAGTAATTTTTAAATTACAAACAGTTTAATTCTGCTGTAAAGTCTCATTTCTAATTTTATATATGAATATTTACTTAGTTTCAGGTCCATAATCATTGAATTTTTGATAGTTCAAGTTTAGTTTTTCAAAGTAAAACAAAGGAAATTGTTAAATGTACTCATCCTGAGATATCGCCTAAAGAAGAACATTGTAACAAACCAGCTTATGGCTTCGTAACGCTTTACATAGTAAGGTCGTGTTAATGACGTAGAGCTAAAGACCAAATTCCTAAATGTATCGTCTTTCAAGTGTCAAGTTTCCAAATAAAACTATTATTTTACAGGAATTCCTTTCTTGAAGACACTAATCAAATTGTAATCAGATTTCTATTTTATGCACTTCAAAAAGGGCGTATATATTATGTTTTAGCATTAAAATCCGCATGTCCATGTTGCCTGAGCGTGCTCATTGCAACATTGGCAGTGACCATTGAAAAACCAGTATCTCATTTGTTACTTGGCATTTTTCATGCGTAATTCTAGACGGGTGTGATCAGATGATTTTTACTTCGTGGTTTAAAAATTTTTTTCTGATGTATGTGGGCAACTGTCCGTAAAATCACTTTCGCGTTCAACGTATTTTACATGACTCCGAGCGCTGGAAAATATATCATACGGCATATGATTCATCACCAGCTGGTGTGAAGGTATTTGCATTTTATGACCATCAATTTATAACCACTTGAAGGCTGAATTCATAAAAAAATTATAAAAGTATATTTAATTCAGGAAAATACTCGAATGAATTTGTATATGTATAAAATTAATGCATTTTTCGATGAGACGGTGGACAGAAAACCTGTAAGCTGTAATATGAGGCTTGGATTAAAAAGTAAATATCTAACTTCTGTAACATCTTCTGGCAACATCTGTAAATTCACTTAACGCGGTAGGGACTTTGATGAAGAGACGGGTAAATTACAATCCATTAATTGCTAAAGATGACTTCAAAACTCCCCCGAATGTTGTTATTTAGTAAGCTAAGATAATGAGTAAGCAAAACTATAAAGAAAACCACTTAGAAAACTAAACTGAGAACTATAAAACAAAACTACTTGTGAAAGGAAATGCTTTTTGAAGATTATCACATAAAATTTATCTTTTTCACTGTTTTAACTGAGCGACAAGTGTTTCAATACCCTGAGCAGGTCCTCTTTTACAAGACTGGAGGAATGAGTCATTTGAAACACGTGTCGTGCAATAATAGAAGATTAAGTGGAAATGTGCAGTTTCGTTTAGTATTCTTATTTTAACTTCCAGGATATTACCGCACGCTTAACCACTGTCTCGCGACCTGCAAATGGTTCTGCATGTACCTACCTGAAAAGGCATTCATATGTTTTTTTTGGCCGACCGGACCCTGAGTGCATGGTACTAATTATATAGGGTAGGACGTTGCGCACCTCGGTCTTTTATCGATACTTTTGTAATGCGATATTATCAATCGTGTGATGTAGTTCAGGGAATAAGGTGGCTGATGGCGCATTGATTGTGTTGTGATCTTGAGACGTGTTTTTGGAAGTTCCAATCGTGTTTATTTTGGTTAAAACGGCAAATATTTGGCCTTACGATGGCATTTTGCGCTGTGTTAGGATGCAGCAATAGTCGGAGAAGTGACGAGGGATAATTTAAGTTTCCCCAAAGAAACTTCAATGGAAACGAAGTGTATTCAGTCATGCCGGCGAAAGAACGACTTCTGTTTACATTATCCATGATCTCTCAACTTTATGCTGACGTCCAAATACATCATGTATATTTTTCCTTAAAATTGAAATGAAGTAATTATTATATTTGTTATAACTAAATCATGTATAACTACCGCGGAAACACTTACCGATAATAGCCCTACAATTCATTGATGATCCATCGGGAAGGAATAAATCGCTTCATTTATTTCCTGTTATATGGGGATTTAAGACAACATATTATATAAAAATGACAGCTTCCGTAAATGGAAACCGTCAAAACCCACTGAAAAAGTGATTATTCGCACATTGGTTCTTGTGCTTGTAAAATGTTAAAGATCTGCGTATTAAAACCATACTATTAAAGAAACATAATGAGAAAAATAAAGTGCTACAAACATTTCCTCGCAAAATTTAGGGTGTATTTCGCTGCAGCTTGCTCTCCGGATGACGTCACGGTCCTAGATGTGCAGAACGGACTCATTTTCGTTTCCGGGAGCGACCTACCTAATATATCAGAGTACCATGCCGAGTGAGGCGTGTGGCACAAATCCATCTCTCTCACTCCCGTTTTCTTGTCCATCTTGGTGTTTCTCTTCAGATTCGGAGCTCAAATTAGAGAATTCTATGCCGTCATCGTGAAATATACCCCCTTCATACTCTCCACTTGATACATTATGGACAAGCGAACATACCTTGTGCGTTGATAAAGTTATGAAATATTCGAAGCTTATATATGAAAGGAACATGAACGTCGCCTTGCCAATGGCTCACGAAAGGACTCTGCCAAAACCTGTTTGTCTACAATGCATATGATTCCATTTCCATAAGTTTTTATCCTCATTTGACAGGGAAGCGAAGGAGCGGTCAATTATGGGATGGGGTCCGAGGACTGGAACGTGATCACGGATATAGTTTTAATTTTGATACTTCTTGTTCCGCCGCGTCGGCGTCTGTCCGGACGCAAAACGCGTCACTGGCGACAAAGTTCGTTGGGTTTACAGAGAGCGGAACTGAAGGACGGAAGGAAAAGGAGAGAAGGAGGAAAGAATTGTGGGACAAAGAGCCCGTTTCGGGATGAGGGTACTGGAATCACGTCACGTGATAATATCTTGCACTGCGGTCCTGAAGCATCAGGATATTGGTTGTGAAGGACATATCAAACCTGATTTATTTACTTACAGGAACTAGCGCTTGACTCGTAACATTTTTTTTCCGTCAACCGTCAGCGAATGCAGGGACAACATTGAGAGAGAGGGGACGCTTTTGTCTCGGGATATTTCGCATCCATCCACAATTATAATACTTATATCTGGCCACATAATAGTATAATTTCAAAGTTTGCTATACATGAGGAATGTATATGATACTAGTATGATAAAGTTTCTTAATATAAAGGGACCACGAAAATCAGATAACGGTTTAAATTCAACTTAGATCGAACAACTGCTCAAAAGCCTCGCTGCGTTGCCCTAAAAAAATGAATCGTTGACCCTTAAATTTGAAATATTTTCTATCACATTCCATTTTTTTCAGAACTGTTGTAGCAACACTCAGATATCCCCTAATGTCAATATGAGTCTCTCTTGAAGTAGAATCTGCCACGCATTTCCTATCACTCAAACTTAATGGATCTCTGCAGCTTTTCTCTTTCGTGTTTACTCAACGATATATTGCATCAAATGGTGGTTACAACAGTATTTCCAGGGATTGGAATGCCACTGATGATACGCCTCACGTCCTCTTTTTTATAACTTCATTGACGTCAGAATCTAAAGAGAAATTTAAGAGCGAGGGAATAGCTACTTAGAAAGTGAGAGTAATCATCACGTTATTTTGCGAACTTCCAAAACGTTTCCAGACATGAAGATGGCATTATCCATCTCGCAGAAAGTAGTACGGAAACTAATAAATACATGAATCATACTAAACTTGGGTTGAATTTAAACTAATAGGTGTACAAATAGATGTTTGCATGTGAAATTAAATTAATTGTCTTTCGAGTTTTAGTAATTTTTCCGATCATTCGATTAAATATTGTTACAGATGTATACATGTCCCGTTTATCATCATCACTGGAAAAATTTAGCATAAGATTGGTCTATCTTTTGATGTCTGCAAAATGAAATTGAATTAATCATCGGAAATATTTTAAATGAATTACTTCTAGCAATATTCTTCCGATAAAACCGATATCTATATTTCAAAGCGGCATCGTTTCTTCATCTTAGTAAAATGGAAGATAGCATATGGGATGAAGTTGTTAGAGTCAATGTAAACGTCAAAGAGAGTGAATTCGACCACTGAGTAAAATTGTTTTTGAAATAATATTCAGTATTTATAATGTTTTATTTACATAATTTACGATATTTAATATTAATTTTAAATATTTGCTTGTAGTCCATCTTAACCACGGATTTCTAAGTGCTCTTCAGATATGAAAAAGTTATTTATTTTTAAAAAAGTGATAAAATTTTTCTCCGCGATGTATGTAAAATCATAGAGTAAAAAAATAGTAGTGTTCTTTAGTCTATGGTAAAATCTGCCGCTTCAAATTCAACCAAGAAATATCACAAGATGGCGGCCGGGTTAGCATCGGGAGAGCGCGCTCGCTGACTAGCCCAAAGATTCGAGTCCCACGGAGGGCATGGTTGGCGTGATTGTTGAAATGGGTTATTTCATTGATTTGGAGAGGTGCTAAATGTCCTTAGCCGTCGATGCCCCTTACAAACAAACAACTCTAGTGCTAAAATCTCGCAAGTACTCGAAAGGCAGGTATCGATGAACGTGAACTGTAGGGGAAAGATATTCTGATGATGTATTTTCACTAGTTGAAACATATTTTTAGAGGCTCTTGTGAGCCTAAACTTCCTCCTGCCCTTCTATTCCCGTCCTTATATGCCGTTTCTCCCGGTCTAAAGAGCCTAATAGCTAAACCAGACTTGAAATAACACAAAAAAAGGAAGATCGAAAGTTGACTTCGAAACATTTGGAGATCACCGGAGGAATAACCTTTGGGACTCCCGACACGAAAGTCCACCCAAGTATTCCTTTTGCTTGACTATTGGCCTTAATGCGTGTTCGGTCGGAGCATTGTAAGTTGGAGACGTGAATTCCTCGCGACAAAAGTTTTTGGGCGACGACTCCGACGCTATAACCGTTGCATCACGCTCCCCCGATGTTGCGAAGACACCGTTTGAGGGCGAGTCACGCGCGGGGAGGTGGAGTTCCTCCTCCTTCCCTTCGGGAGAAATTTTTTTTGAGTGCCGTTTGGACGGCACGTGCGATAATAAACGCGATGCATCCAGAATCCCCCTCTCTCTCCCACAATCGTCGGAGGGAGAAGGGTCACGAGGGGAACTAAAAGACTTGGCAAGGCTCCACTTGCTCAATTTAGAGTTGTCGGGCAAAAAAAGCGCACGAACTCATGCACTCCTGCGGAGTCAATGTCGGCCTTGTTGGACGCGCGTTCGTTTCTTGGAAAAAGCGTGAGGCGTAATAATGCCGTGGGAAGAAAGAGTCTCACTTTTATTCGCGTGTGTACGATTGATTTTCTTCTCTCTGCGAATGTCTCACGCATGTTCCGCCATGAGAATTTCGGAGCTGAGCGTTCATCTGTGATTACTTCGCATTTTTTAAAATTATGTTCGATCTGGAATAAAGCGGGCGAAAAATTAAAATTACTGGGATCGTAAGTTTACCCCTATTCACCGGTTACCTTCCGCCGCTTGGAGGCTTATGATATTTTTAAATAATTTCTACGTTTATAAACATGGAGCGGTGAATTTTGAAATTGTTCTCTTATGCCAAATTGTTTATTTTAAGTGTCGCATTAAATGATCGTTTTGCACTGTAAAATCATGTAGTTTATGATCCTGAAGTTTTACCCCCATAATGCTCTGTAATTTTATCTGCTTATTTATCCACGTGATCCCATAAAAGCTTCCACATGTGGTAGGTGATGTTTAGGACACCGCCATTCTTATTGATTGTTATGCTGTATCGATTGGAGGTAAACTGATTTATTTGTGGCATTTGTTTTTGTCCTACGTTTCGTTGTATAGTTTTTATGAATTTTTCCAGCAGGATGTATCCTATATTCCTAATCGTTCCATTTATTCTCCAGTATTTGCCTCCAGTACCATACTTAAATATCTAGGAGGTTAGTCTGGTGACACGCCCGCCGGCTAATTCAAAGGTCATGCCTTCGAGTACCGCCTTGGGAATGAGTTCTAAATTCGTTTCTTCGATTGGAGGTAATGAATAGCCATATCCGTCGATGCACCCTTTAAGCAATATGCTAATTACTTCTTTGAAGAATTTAATACTTACCTCTATCTGTGTCGAAGTTAATTTCACCTATTTTATCTCATATTCCAAGTAATTTTGTACTCTTATAAATGCTTTTCTATCTGAAACTAGCTCGAGGGACCTGTATCTATCCGAAAAAAATTTCCCTCCCTTCACCTTTCTAGGAATTGGCTTTTCCAGTCTTTTCAAGAACCTACTGACACTAGATATTGGAAGGTCGTATTACGGAGAAAGTATCAATTCCACAGCTTCCGCATAATGGAAATCTCTAGGCTTTTATGAAAGATGAGCCGGGCGCAGAGTCCCGGCAGCCAATGCATCACACCATTCTCACCCTCGCGTCTCTCGTGGAGACTCCGTTCACGCATGCATTAGTAATCCTCCAGGATCACTTGCCTCACTTCTACTGAACAATGTGGATTTAATTCTCTTGAGTATGAGAAATCAGGGAATGGGCTTTGATTGACCGTATCTCTTGGCTTCCAAGTGCACGGGGATTGATGGAAAGGAAAACTTCTCAATTTGTAAAGTTTGCAATTTCTCAGCGACGGGTTTCGAAAATTAGGATTCTTTCAGTGACGAACCACCGACCAGAAGTCGTCACCTTATGATGCGATACATCGTGACCGTTCGCGAGGGGAAACGCATTCTCTTACAGCCAGGAGTTTCTTTTTATTTTGCACACCATCGAGCCACGCACTTCAAAATTTCACAACCGTGAAATATTTACGAGTGTGCTCGGTTTTTCCGGATCTGTTTGCTGTCGCTTCCGTTTTCTTTCCCTTCCGAGCGTGTTAATATCGTCGACGCCGCCGCAGTCGCGTGCATTAAATACGCATTGAAATTCCCTCCTAAGCAGAAGTTCATGGGCTGTGAAATTCAAAGATAAATACCTCGTTTTCACTCTCTGCCTCCATATGGAAAATTCAATTACTTAGGCATACTTTCAAAGCCGGAGATCGTACTAGCGATGGGTTTCCCAACGAGGCATCTCATCATTAGAATAAATGCACAACTTCATGGTAAATTCCCGGGCGACTCTCTAAGCTGGCCGCCAGCGGACAGCACATTCTCTTCGATGGAATTCGAGAGTTGTCTCCAAGACTTTTACATCGACATCATCGAGTAAGATTTCGAGATTGTCTCTGGTACTATACAATGCGATTTTAAATTCTCCGGAATCGAACTGGGCAGTGAAATTATAAAGAGAGGACTAGGAATGTTGCCTTTGACATGTCAACATCCATAGCGTCTCTAAACTGAGGTTTCATAAATATTTGTCCACCGTATCCTCAAGGAACCATTCTAAAAACTATGGATTTAGAAGCATAAAATGAAGGTCCAGGGTAATCTATTACATTGAACCGCTATTATAAATTTTTAAGGATATTGTGCGTAAATTGAATAGGTTTTTTTCTTCTTTAATCGTTTAATATTTTATGAATACAGGACATAGGTTTGGTGTCTTCCTCACCTAAGTCACTGACCTCCCGAAACTATTTTACCTCTCGCGAAGAAGACCCCTTGTTCATGGTCTCTGCTCTAGATATAGTGCCCTTGGGGTTAACGACCGTCACTTCAAAAGGTGGCACCTCAAAAATTTACGTCCATGTGGAAGCCCTCCTTCCCCTTTATTCAACGCTTATAGACCGTGATTCCACTCATCCAACCGTCGCAAATGACTTAAAGCTCCAAGCGTATATGATTGGAATTTCTATTGAAGGGCTTTTGTTCAAATGCTCGGGAACACAGATATAGAAAGCGATGATAATATCTACTTCATGGATTCTTATTGGAGAAAGTCATGCAATCCTAGAAATGCGAATCCTTTGGACATTCCTTCCTCATGATGGTCATTCTAATAGAATGAGCTTCACATTATGGATTATAAGCGGCGGCCATATTGGTTAACGAAAGAATTCCTCTCTCGATTCTAGGATATGGTGCTGCAAAAGTTATTACCAAAAAGCAACGTTTCAACTCAACGGATCACCGTTACTGGTACGCTTGGCTGCATTCGATTCAATAATAGTTAAATAACGCGGAATTTTCGTCGTCAAACAAGTTTGCAAGTCGGGAATGCAAGTAGCGGGAGCTGGTTTCTGGGGGGAGAAGTGTGCAAGAGGGGGTGGTTGGTGGGAGGAATGTGGTTCCAGAAAGTAAGAGGGATGGGGATGGCGGAGGGAGGGATGAGATCGAATAACCCACTAGAGAACTTTATTGTTGATGACGCCCGCCTCATTGTTCAGTAATTCAGTGATTAGGCTCCTGCTTTCTAAATTTTACTATCGGCGATACGAAACGCATTTGCCTTAAACACATTGGCGCCTTTTTTATTGTTCCCCATATCTCCTTATGTATTTCACCCAGGTACTGTACTCACCTCTCTCCACTGCCATACCTTAAGAAAGCCTCTGTGGAATCCATGCCATTTGCTTCGAGGTCTCTCCGCGGAAATAGAGTGACACGGACGCGCATTCAAGTGGTACATCACTCTGAAAGAATAGAAAGAAATATAGCAGTTGCTAAAACTTTAGAATACACTGTGTTCAATCAAGGTGAAAGTGACACTGTTTTCCCTTAAACTGATTTTCACTAAACTGCCTTGCCTCAGTTTACCTAGTGCACTATTATTTCTTTCTTCTCCCGGTAAGAGTATACCGAGATAAAATTTAAACTTTTGAGTCAATCCGTCCTTCAGTTTAATACCTTGAATTTTCTTCTAATATCTAATTCTGCGATCTGATTTAGCTTAGGGGTTATTTTTTTATCTTAAAAGGGTTTTTAAAAATATTTCTCTTCGGAAAAGTGATCTGCCTCAAAGTCAAACACTAAACTTATTCTTGTAAAGTTATGAAAATGACTGGATAAGATATTTTCGTGTACGTCAGTCTTACCAGGGTGGAGGTTGGTATGCCAGTGGCAGGGGACGAGGATTGTAAGGTTTAGTGTGCCGGCCAACTGTCTACCTCAAAGTAATGTATTAATTCTGATGTAACCCTAGCTCTTGTCCACATATCCCTTAAAATATATCGGTAATTTTAGAACACTTTCAGGTCGCTGTCAGTTTATATTTGTCTTTCTATGCTGGTCTATATGCATGTATTTATCTGTTATATGTTATACTCACGCTGTTCACTTTTATGCATGGTTACTATTGTATTTATTGGTTAGATGTTATATTCATGCTAATCACTGTTGATTTGCCTTTACCCTCTCTTATGTATATAGAACTCTGTAACTGGGAGAGTGTGTATCTATTTTCAATGTACATGACTTATTTGAACCTATAGTCCCTGGGACTAGGTTCGTGAAACAATTACATTCTTGAAATCCTGAAATTCTTTATTTCAAATTATGATAAAATATTTTCATCTACTAATATTTTTACTCTGTAACGTTGATCGTGAAAACCCAGTTTTTACAAGGATAGATGCTATGATTTGCACACGATCTAATTCCAAAACTTACTCAAGGGAATCCCATGCGTTCAAAGCATACACTAATTTGGGCCTAACTAAGTGAAAAATAATTTCTTCTGAGGCTCGAAATTTTTAATGTCTGAGAGTGTTTTAGTTACCCGTCGCGACAAGGCACCCACGTTATGGGAATTCATGATCGCTGACCTTGTCCCTCGTCTCGAGCATAGCGTTCTTCTTGGCAATAAATATAAAGGCTCAATTGAAGTCATGCCACTAGGTTTTCTCGTTGAAGCGTCGCTGACTATACAGATGTCGAAGTCTTATTCGCCCTTTGGGTTCACGGTTTATTGACTATCAAGCCAAAGTTTCGGAATCATGTGTTGTAACGTACTCCTTACCAAAATCATTTCACACTTTCATGAAGGGCATTGAGCAGGAAAGGTGAAGGGGCATTGAAGTCGACCGCCGAGCCGAGTGCGACCCTCAGAAAACAAGCGGGTGTTCTCTTTGCAGACGGGACGCTTTCTCGCCTTGCTGTGTCCTCCTTCACGGTTTTCCGTCGTATTCTCAAAGCAATGGTGAATTGGCACCTCATCGGTATATTTGTCCTAACCATTGAGTCCTCTTGAACAAACCCGCCGTTTCTCGTGCCCCACTGCGCCTTAGTGGGCTGGTCCCAAAACGTCTTCAGCAAAGGTCTTTCGTGTGAAGAATCTATTGGAGTCACGGCTTCATTTGTGAAAATCATCCGTAGTGTGAACGTTGCCAAAATATTTTAAGAGCATCTGAGAATATATCCGTCATCGAATGAATGGAAAAATTAGACAAAATCCTCGTCGTTGTGTAAGCATGCGTGTCGTTTACAGATGGTAATAGGAAATTAATCATCCTGAATCAGCATCGGATGGAATCTCCGTGAACTATGAAGGTCAACATGACAAGCCTATCGCAGAAATGCAATTTTTTAAAAATCTTCCTTTCCTTTTTGATCAAAGGGCGAAGCAATGGAAAATTGAATTACTGAATCCAAAACTTTGTTAGAATGAGAAATTATGTAAACACGTTAGAATTTTCTTTACAAATGAGCAGATTTTGTGGCTCTAGGTCCATTTTTAATTTACACTGACGTCTGAGAATGTGACAGTTAAGGCCGGGTCGACAAATCGATCGCAAAATCGTTTCGATGGATCGAATTTACTCTTATAATTTACAATGCTTAGATATACTTCAATTTTTAGAGCATTTCAATTGTAGCACTTACATGCGAAACTGCTAGATATTTCACCGCACCGTACAATTAATAACAATAGTATAACATAACCATACAAACTTTTGTAGCTAATTAACACAATATACCCATTTGTCTTCACTTTGAGTGAAAATAGCCGCGAGCAACAAGTGAAACGTCCTACAACCTAACGTCAACTATTGGCGCCTGTCGTAATTCGTCCAGTAACGTCATGACACTGTTTCGTTGATCACCACAACTTTTCACAAACATAGATGCCCTCTTGCTGCACTCGATCTAATCACAAAACTAATCCTACCTCAAGATGGTCACATACTGGTGCACTACCTCACTAGTGTAACATTACAGCAATCTTTTACCCTCTCTTTGCATTTCCCCGGTATCCTGCTTACGAATCCAAACTTTTTATTATCTATTCCTCAAGTTTTTCCCAGAATAGTCCTTTACTTATCGCAACAAGCAAATATTTAATGGAAACCACACTTGTTATATGCTGTAAATGGTATCGGATTAACTACTTTTCCTCCTAAAGTTCATTAGAACACAGTTCTTCTATATTCTATATTTTCAGGCATAACTATGTGGAAATCTATTTTTGAGAAAAAGGAATAACGTACTACGTATTTTTCCACTAAGATTTGATTCCACTAAGATTCCACTATTTCTTGCTAATCCGGTATGACTAATTTCAACGCTACGGCGTCATCTTCAGGTACCTTCAGGTATCTTTTTTTTCACGGTTCTTCTAGTTTAATTTTAGGAAATTCTTAGGTTTCCGGATAAACTACGTGCAATTTCATTTAGATATAAAATGATAAAACGACACTGTATTTCCGTAGAGATTAAAATTTTTGTGGAAAAATAATGCCAAATGTTTTTTTAAACATATTAGTGAAAATACAGTCATTTTATAATTTTATATTTAATTTTATCGCCCCGTGTCTCGCGCCAGTTTAGAATCGATTTGAGAGAATCGCATGGCCCCTCAATTCAATTCAAAGCTGTTATTCAAATCCAAAGCGATCCGTGGTGTGGAGTACACGCGAGGCCGCGTGGTAATGATGAAGTGTGCATGGACATTAGATCGACGGTTCAAATCTCTTTTTCGTCCGTGCAGGCGCCGTTGGGAGGTCGCCTATGGGGACCCCCACCTTGGCCTCAGCAGCTGCTATGTCGACAACCCTCGCGCACCGAAGCGGAACATGACCTTCCGGTCTGGAAGGTCGCGGCAGCCGCGAACTTCGAACAGCCCTCGATGCAAGGTCGATTCGAGTCTCATCGATTATCCCCCATCGCGGGAAGTCGGGTCGACGATTCTGTGGCAACATCATTCCAGCTGCGTGAGAGATCGAAGGGAACCGAATTCCAGCGCCAAGGTAAGAACGCGAAATATGCATGTCACGGGAGGAATCGAATGTTATACATCCACGTCAAAACCCGAGTAAATGTCCATTATCTGTACTAACTTCGTAAAAACCACTCATGCCACTTCTCGTGAGTACGTCCTGGTCGAACCTCCTGTCTTGATACGACAGTTCGCTCAGGTAATTATAATAATTTAATTAGCTTCATTTCTCGGTGATTGTTTCTGGTGTGGCACTCGAGTGAGGAGACCAAGGGCCAGACTAGGGTGACATTATATCTTCACAGCGATCAGCTCACTAGCTTTTTGCATTACAAAATTTACGTTCGTTATGTATCACATACGTCTGCCTATTAAAGAGTCTCTCAGGCAACATTATAACAATATCGGTCATAAAGGAACTAAAGTTAATTTTTCAAACTTTGAGCTCCACTGCCCAGTTAAATTAAAAATGAAAATACTCCAACGGCCGTTGAAAGGGGTTTTTTTTACGTTGGATTATTTTCAGTCTATGTTACCAGAAAAAAATATTATTATATATTTCTAAATGTATTCCGAATCATGTATGGATTCACGTTGCATGTAAATTGTATTTGGTTATGATTGTCTCCAATAATTGATTGATGTTGGACGGTGACTTAAGCGTGCAGACATTTACGGCATAAAGCAATTTAGAATGTATTCTTTTACAACTTACGCGCAAGGATTGTGGGTATCTGACAATAAACCCTCAGTTGTTATTGTATAGAGTACCTTGTTTGCCATTTAAAAAATGATAGACATAATTTTCCCTGCATATTTTATGGATATTTTCACAATTACGTAATAATCCCTGGGATATCTCTTAACATGAAACAATGCCGTGGTGACCCTCCACAGATCTCTAGATCCTACTAGATACTTTCTCTAATTAATATTTTTAGAACGTGTAAATAGGGTGAAATGTGCATCATACCTCTTGAAATATTCCTAGACATTCTTACCCATGTTTTTATGGTCGGATTGGTAGATAAGTAAGCGGTCGTAAAATCTTTAATATTTTTTCGAGATGCCTTGATTCTGCCGCATTTTCAGCGACACTCAAAGTGCTTCTTCATTAATTGCAAGTGAAGGGAATTGAAAGTGAGGCCTACCAGTCATTAAAAAGGAAATGAAAAGAAAACTGTTTACTGGATGAGACGGCGGTTTGTTGAACGGAGCCATATTGACAGGTTACGAGACCGCAATCAGTGAGACGTGGAAGAAAGTCTTGGATGCGCTTTTAAGTCCCTTAAGCATCTGATAATAAAACCTCGAAATGAATTCGCACTGAATTAAAATTCTGAAAACTTCTCAATAAACCAGGGAAGCGAAACAAACTAAAATAAAAAAATATGTGAAATTTAAATTGAACAATCGCAATTGTCAGCCGTTCCCTTTGAATATTTTTACGAATCAACATTTCTTTAAGAAAGGTTGGGGTTTCCCAGTCCGCATCCCGGGTTCCGAGGTCGTGAGTTCAAACCCGGGTTGACACTTCTGGACACCTCCAGCTACAACCCAAGTCCGTGATCGCTGAGTGATTTTTTTGGGAACCAAATATTCTTGGCAAACGGCAGGTGACACAGGGAAAAGAACTGCCCCACCTATGTGTAAATTTTCACACGCCGCGTTCGGCTTATTACTAGGTGAGCTCCCTACCCTCACCTAACATTCCAACCTTAAGGTTAAACACTGTGGTTTTGGATTTCTTTTAAACGCTAAAGATAATAAGATGAAAATATTCTATTCCAAATGTTGATGATTGTAATCTAGAGGATAAACGTAGGTTATGGATGATCCCCAAAAAAAACAACAACCTACTTCAACATAAAGTAAATCTCCTTTCATACCTTCTCTCCCCCTGACTCTAAAAACACCGCATACTACCTACGAATCCTCACTCAGTCTAAAGTATCTATTTTTTCTTACCTTCACCTCACTTACCCAACATTCTATCTTCTATTTCGGTTTCCAATAACTCCAAGCCTATAGTTTGATTTCCATCTAACCTTTATTCTTTCTTAAGATTCCCATTAACTTCTCCACCTCTATCATGACTAAGACTTCGTTTTTCTCTCTCCGTCTACTCAGTCAACTTAAGCCTTCTTCACGCCTACATTTCAAGTGACTTCTGTCGACTTACATCTTCCCTCCTATTATACCCATTTTCGGAAGCACAAAGCTTCATATACGAGTTTTCATGAAACTTTTATTAAGATACATATATATATATATATATAAATTTAAGGTTACCTAAATCAAATTCTCTTGAATGATTTTTAAATTCCCTTGACTAAAGCAGTTGTTTTTTAATCCAGCTGGTTTTGTGTTCGTTCTACTCTGAGATGCCAAATAAATAAGTTTTTTTTACCTGTTCCAGTTTCAGCTCTTTAGAACTTTTTCTTTTTATTTTTTAAAATTTTTCTTTCTTTTTTTTAGTTCGAAAATCTCATTACTTTTGTCTTATTCTAAATTACTATCATCTCAAGCCCTCTAAATTGTCCCTGCAAATGCGAGCCACTAAATCTGTAGACTTCTCCCTTTTCACCTCACTTTGTGTGTTTAGCATTTTCAAATTTTTATCAAATCATTTAACATACTATATTTTAATACGATTTTTATATCCCTAACTGAAAATCAAAGATATAAAACTAAAGCAAAGATCTTCTTCGGAACAATATGATTTCAGTTCATAAGTTTTTCTGCCCCGTCGGCAGGTTTACTCATCAACTCCTTCACTCCGCTCTTCTCTCAGCCAGTCTCTTTGGACTTTGATTTGATCTCAGCCAGTCTTGATACTTTGATGTCAAAATACAATGAAATAAGTCAAAAATAAAAAAAAGGTACATATAACAAAATATTTATTATATTTTTGAAAATATTCAAATAAACCTTTTTTTATGTATAATTTTAATGTGTTTGGGAAAATGCTATTACTTGGAAGTCATTTGCAGACCCTCCAGTAGTAACTAGAGATACCTTTATTGATTGACTCAAAGTTCCTGACGAAATCCTGTTTATAGCTTTGAAACACTATTAATTTTCTTTAAACTGTAAATTGAAGTTTTATTAAGTTTGCTGTTCTCTAAATTCCTTCTTTTCCGTAAAATAAGATCCTTCATGTCGCCTGTCACGTTCAAAGGTACATGATTTCCAAGTGGACTGAATATATATTAAATTATGCGAATATCTATAACGAATCCTATAGGATACTTTCTCATTTTTGGAGACTTACTTTACTTAATCTACTTTAATTACTTACCACGTTACTTTTTCGCCTTAAACTTTATCCCGCGATGCAGGAAAATGTGAAATGCCCTCAATCAGCATTTTTCTGATGTACCATTTTCAACTGAATAAATTTGCGTTTCATTTAAAAACTTTGGTCCCTTATTGGGAGTTTTTTCTTGCCGTAATGTGAAATCGTTTTCACTTGTTGTGTGGTGGACCCACTTGAAAATTTCTTGCCCCATATTTCGGACACAATTTGTTTAGGTCCTAAAATATGAGTTGTTTGAGGATGAAATTAGTGCTTAAATTAGAGGTGCCAATGAGTCGTGTGGCGGAGACCGTTTGCATTTCTAATAGACTTCATAATACGCGAAGAAACTCATAGTCACCTTTCACTCACCGCAGTCGAAAAAAAATTCAGCTTTTTTTTAAGGCGTAATATCTTGTGAAACACGTCTTTTGCTCGTATGCTTCATTATAGTATCCATTCCAAAACATTGAGTGTCGAGTATACCTTTTGCTATTTGGGACTTTTTTACATTATCGCCTTCTGACCTGCGACCTATACTTTCATATTTTTACTATTACATGAGTGTAGTCCTTAAACAGTATTCAATAGCCAAATTTATTTGCATTTCGAAATTCAGAAGAAATAGGTATTTAGCACCAATTGATCGCTTTTTTTTATTCATTTTAAACCTTCGACATAATTTGCCTAACGACTCTCCGAAGTTATTTGACACAAGTTTCTAACAAAGGAAATATAAGTTCTTGCAAGTAATATTATTTTGTCAAAGATTTTCCATAAATGTTTAATCTCAGACATAATTTTACAGATTTGACTTCCCTCGAGGTAATTTCCATCCAAAGAGACAGAGGCCGTTAATGCGCCAACTTTCTAGACCTTAATTGGAAAGTCTATGGCAATAATTCGAATAATGGAAAAATTATTGTGAACATGCTAGAATATTTCGGCCAAAATGATGTTTTTATTATTAATTAGGCGACGTTTTCTTGGCCAGTTAAGTTGCTGTATCTATGGAAATACATTTTCCATCGATATATTTTTTTACGCGAAAACGTTGCTCCACAACCGTGTGTGTGAGGCTGGGCGGACGCGGAGTTCAATTTCCATTGTATTTTAGTACAAGTAATTTCTGTTTGGTCGAGCGAGGCAGTTAATCATGGTTGATGAAAAAATATTAAAAGCTTAAAATATCCGGGAGATTCAGAGTTAGTCCCGCAAAACCTTGACGTGGAAACTTTTGAATATCATATCCTTAAATATATATCGTACCGAGTATCCAGTCAAAATAAGGTCCTATCGAATAGGATTGCATTTTAGCACCAAGAAAAAGTCACATTTGTTCATAAAGGCTAAACTATATTTAAACTTATATCATAAGATCGATTTTCTTTTGTATCTTCGGTGGTGGTAACATACCTGCAAGTTAATCAGCATCGTAATGATAAATTCCACTAAGGCAAGGGACTCGAATATCCTAACCGCTAACTTGGGAGCTGACCTTGGATTTGAGTCCTCATACCTCTGGTCTCATATCTCACACTCGCTGAGTGAAGGTTGAGGTACAGGTTAAATCTTTTAGGCAGATTTCAGGAGGATCATTTCAACGATGAGATCAGAAATATATTACAGGCACCGACATACTACGGTAGATAAGATCACGTACATAAAATCAGAGAGTGAGGATGCCGAACAGATTGATATATAAAATGTAATTTTTTCCTCGCAAAATTAGAGATCACAATAAATATAATCACTTGTCCGGAGTTAGTAATCAGGGTAGTTAGTGGAAATAAGTATATTTTCTTGCTTGTATTTAAAATGGAGTTCCTCGTCTTGACCTTGCAATTTGTAAGGACATTTTTTAGTTGTTAGGCATGCTTGTTGTGAGCGGTGTGACATTGTCCAGCATGTTTTGTTGTTATTGTATTAGGTTTTGCATGATAGTTTCTTCTTTTTGTGCGTAATGCATGACTTGTATTATGTGCATTGAGAGTGCACGTGAATGTATGTATGGTGGCTCACCCCCTGCCACACGCCCTTGTGGCGGCTTGCAGGATATTATGTAGATGTAGATTTTTAGTGTGAAGAATAGCAATAGTAAATACTCGAATTTGTAATTTCCATGAATTTCCATGCATGAGAGCATTTGATGGACGAAAAAAGCAATTTCCTTTTTATTTCAAGTATATTTAAAATGAAAGTTAATGAACACATTCTATTTCGTTGTAAGTAATTGTTTTAATTATGCATAAATGATCGATTATTGTGGAAATTCCGCTATGAGGTAGAAATAGATGGTGCCAGTTATTGGCATCAGGTGACGAACTTGAAATAAATATAGGTAAAAACAAATTTAGTATTCAGACGTGACTTGGTGGAAGTATCGAATATCTATTTTTGAAATGTTTAGAACTTGGTACTTTTCCACAGGTTTTTTTAAAAAAGAATGCGACCGACTTTACCTTCGTTGAAAGACCAGATGATGTCTCAGTGAAGGTGAAAGAGGCATTTTTTTCAAAGAAACCTGTGGATAAGTACTAAGCTTGAGTAATTTCAAAATGGATTTAATCAATATAATATTTACGATTCGGGAATTCAAGTTACCAGTCTGTGAGCAAACGATAAATAAAAAATTACAATTGATTGGAAGATGTCATTCAACGGAGTTCATTGTATATTTCACGCTACTGGAATGTATATGAGTGGCTTTTTATAATCCTAATTGGTATTTTATAAAATTACTCATAATCAGTGAGGACGTATTAATTAGAGTTATGAGACAGGTAACTCCAACGACGTCAAGCATTTAGGCATACATCACAGCGGTTTGGGAACGAGTGGAATACGAGTATGTCACCAACCGATCTTTTACATTCGTGCTGAGGAGAAGGTGGTTTTAATGCAAGATCCACCTTTGTCGTAAAAATCGAAATCTACTATTTGTGTGTTTCCCGGTAGCCGATTCAACGATGTCCAGTCACGCGCCATTGGACTTTGAACTTTGCCATGCGGCATGGGGAAGGGGAGGAAATTTTGCTCACCTCAAGGTTAACGAGATTAGTTCGCGAAGAGGGGCAAGTGAGTTATGGGATACTTGCCATTACCGACGACTCTTCGGCCCTTCTTCTGTGAAAGGGTGGGGAAGAGTACGAGAGGGAGCCACTATGCGTCTCATGCATTGGCCAAACTCTGGGACAGGTTTTACAATGCGAAATCTGAAGTGTGAATCGGTCTCTTTGGCGAGCGCTCGAGAGGAGTTTACTTCGCATCCAGGCTAAGGCCCAATGTGACGATACCCTTCCGATATTAACATGTGCTGTCACGTGGAGATTCGCAGTTGAGGACGTTGCCATGGGCTTCCCAGAGCGTGCAGTACGAGAAAGTGTTCGAGTGTCAATCCTAGGTCTTCCTCTTGATTCTTCACGGCACTGGGGACATATACCTATATGCCCCGCCCCTCCCGGGACCTATTCTGAAGGGAACTAGCGAAATAACTGCACCAGACTCCTTGGAAGAATGGATTTCCAATGGATTTATAAACATCAATGCTCTCCTCTCGAGAAGTCCTGCTCCGCAGTCGAGAAGACGTGAGTTCTTTGCAAATTACATTCATGTTCATTCCTATTGCATTTTAATAATCTATGGATTTCCCCAGTTTCCTAAAGTCAATGCTTCCCAACCTTTTTATGGTCACGGCACGCTTTACGGAAAACAAACAAACGTTTTCGCGGACCACTCTGAAGGGGAACTTTTCTGATTTCATTATATTAAACTACTTGATGAAATATTTTATTATTTCGATTCTCTACGATATGAAAAATATGATATGAATATATACACGCGCCGAAAATATACTAATTAATGACAAAAACTCTACGTTAACAAAACTTAATTTACCCCCCCCCCCACAAAGATAAAATCGACACACTACAGCCGACTGGGTTAGCCTGGTGGGTAGCGTGCTCGCCGGCTAACCCAAAGGTCGCGGTTCGAATCCCGCTCAGGACATGGATGTTGTGTTTTTCCAGATGGGTTTTTTCAATGAGTTGAAGAGGTGCGAAATGACCATAGCCGTCGAAGCACCCTATAAACAAAATTACTAC
>WURS02057280.1:0-10780 GCA_011762765.2 Rhinocypha anisoptera | reverse complement strand
AGTTGTAAGCGCTCAGTTACGACGGCGCTGCCATCGCACGACGCCATGACAGTTTCATTTTATAACATGGTCTGTCGACCCCCCTGCGGTCAGGTATGCCAAAAGGTTATCTTTCTCTCCAGTCTCTTAACCTTTTTTTTTGCCAAGGTAAAAATTCAATTGAACATCAAAGTCATCAATTATGGAATCATGGGAATAGTGGTAGCATTGAAAGTTTTTTAGTGTACACATGTTGGAGGACGGTATTTATTTATTTTCCTTTTGTTTCCTTAGAATTCATCGACGAAATAATCCACTAAAGCAGAACTATACCGGGCATTGTTTCTATGTCATATGTGCACGGGGGGCAAATGGACACTGAAAGAGTAAGTGTTGCTATATTAAAGGGCAAATTTATAATTTCATGCTGATAGAAGATACCTTTGTTTAATCATATTCAGTTTTCCGCTGGCTGCTTGTTATTTTTTTCGCGCTGTTGTATTTTACAGTCTGCCATTAGAGAAGAGCTCTCTCAAATGAGCTTTGAAGAACTCCAGAAGCTTAAACAAAAACTTGGAGCTAAAGTTTATAACGAGGCAATGTTTGGTCACCGAAAAGTTACTACTACTAATTGCAAAAGAAAAAACAAAAACAGGCGAGTTGTAGTCGTGTATGTTTTTATCCTTATTCATGTATTGAATATTCTAATTAAAATTTCATATGTTTTCTCTAGGCCTCCAGAAATGTCATCTAAGGTCTACGTTCCTTTAACTCGGAAGGCGTCACAAAAGCAGAGTATTCGTGACCCTAGATTTGATAGTTTATGTGGAGCGTTTAATGAAAGGGTATGTAAATTTCAGTAATAGTCATTTTCCTAAAACGATTCAGCTGCTATGTAGATTCTTATTCCCATTGAAGATATATATATGGACTTTTATGTTCATATCTTTGTCCGCGTATTCTTTAATTGGTAACATCACAGTCGATCATATAATGAACAGTTTTGACAACATTGTTATTAAAACAATTAGAATTTGCTATAATTGTGAAATAATCAATGGAATACAGTAAGATGTATTTATCACTATGTACTCGCGATGTAATTGACTTTATTAGACTAAAATACTGCACAACAGATGGTACAGGCAAAACAAATGCCTAAAACAGTATTAGCATAGCTAAGAAAGAAAATTTTACTTGTATTGGTACAGAAATTTCCATGACTAGGTATGTAAGCAGTTTGAATTTGTCATTACTATAGTTTGACTTACTGCCATTATTATAGCTAATTCCGACAAATAATTAAATAGTTTAATGCTAATATTTTGGCAAAGAATGTTGGGTATTGGTGTCCATGCTTTAACTTATTAACAGTTGAATGTCTTTTATTATTATTAGTTGCGCATGAACCCTGTTGATCACACAAAGCACATGACCTCTTTTTTATCTTCCACACTCTGTCTTCCATCCACTTTGTCCCTGGTTTCTTTGGGATTTTAGTTTCTGGCTTCGCATTCCACTTCTGTATCTTATTTCTGAACGTGTTACTATTTGTAATTTCAGTATGGTTTATTTTTTCTTTTTTAAATCAATTCTGACTTAGACCATCCATGGTATTGTTGATTTGATACCTTGTATATATGTAGTGACCTTCTTGATTAGTCTTGTTGGTGGGAGTTTTACATCTTTTATTATAATTGAGTATTTATTGTTATTAGAAAAAGATTCATTACTTTTACAAAGCCACTTCCTTTAGAGTAGTTTTACATATTTGCTACATATGTAAGAAGGGGGACCTCTAGTTATGGCCATGTGGAAATATTAATAAACATAATACTTGCCATTAAATTCTTTTTACTAATAATAATAGAAGCTATGGACTATCAGTTTTTTAAATCTAATGGGAAATCTTCTCCAGAGTTCAAAAGGTAGAGATAAAGTTATTATCAGGATGGTTTATTTGTACTATGAATACTTTATTCAAGGAGGCTGTTAAACAAAGGGTATGTGGATTTCAAGGGTGTAGAAAGTCTTAATGTACTTAGCTTTCTTAAGATAGAGCCCTGTAAAATATTTTGTTGACCTGTGCAAGTGGAAGTTCCAATTCCGTTAGTCAAGGTAACACCAAAGTAAGATTTTTTGAAGTATTGTAACATTGCAGTGGCAGATAATTTGAGGTTACAGCTAAATTTTTGGGTTAAATTAGAAGAAGAACCTTTGGCTCATACCAATCATTGCCTGATGTTAGAAATATATCTGGTAGATCAGGTGAATCATAAAAGAGCTATTATACATGTATGTATGAATGTAGCATCATATGCATACAGAATAGAATTTGTAGAGGTTTTTAGGAAGACTGATAATTATAATTAGTAGTAGTTTTTTCTCTACACCTTTCAGAAAGTGAACTTACATTTGCAATAGTCCTCGTCAAGTGTGAACATAATATATTAGAAATATATGTCCATGGGATAACATTCCATGAATTCATCAAAGGAATAAAATGCTTTAGATGTTAACCAGGGACAAAGTACATTTTTAAGCCTAGAAATAGGGACAGTTCTAACCTCTTGATGTAAGAGGTTAAAAAACCTTAGTTTTAAGACATTGTATGAGTCGTAGGTTTTAGATAACCGGCATTGAGGTATTACCAGGTTATCTTTCTTTCTTGTATTGTGATGATGAACCAAAGCTCCTGTTTCAAAGGATTCAATGTTTGCCTTGACATCACAAAGGCCTTTGTAAATATATAGCCCATGGATAGTTATAACCCCAAGGTGCCTGAAAAGAGGTTTACAGTGATTCTTGGGGATGGAGTTGGAAATAATTCTGATTGCCTTCTTTTGTAAAATCAGCAAGTCGTTAGTTCCAGAAGCATGCCCCCAGAGTTCAATGCCATATCTTAGGTGGCAATGAAAAAAGGCATAATAAGTAGATAGCAAATAGTCCCTAGGGATTAGTGATTTCAACTTGCGAAGAATGTAAATTACTTTAGAAAGTTTTATGATGGGGGTAGTTCGGGTACTTCCCTCGAACTAACCCCATCAGTAATAACAGTATTCACAATATTTAAAAACCAAATTTGTGTGCACAGAGCTGGAGACATTTTGAATTGTTTCAATTATTGTCACAGAAGTGTGGCAGAGTTGTGATCATATTTTAGAAAAATATTCCCAAATGTCTGGCTATAACACAATGTGCAATTTTAGAATTTGTTAAGATTTTGGAACATCGATTTGTTTATAAAACTAAGGGTTATAAGGTATTTAGAGCAGGTCTCTTCAACATAATATTTGAAAACATTATCATTCCCATTTTATTTACTTGCATGCATGTGTAATATTATGGACTCTTTTTATGGATTTTTACAAACTTTTTCAGTTATGTATTGCTTACGGTAAAAAAGTTATTATATCTATTTGGAAAGTTAAAATTTTTTGTGAGACTTTTCCCTGAATGCATTTTGTATGAAATTGGAAGTCCAGTGGGTTGAGCACTTAGCCACTGCATGGGGGACCTGGGGGGTTATATCCCATGATCACCTCCCAACTAAACCAAAACAGAGGTTTTATGGGGAAACTGCAAGCAACTAAGGGAAAGAAACTGCCCCCATGTTGTGTGAATTTTCACATGCACTACAGGCGAGCTCTCTGCCCCCACCTATCAATCCAACCTCAGGGCTGAATTAATTGAAATTGTACTATTTTTAGTGTTTTACCATACAGATCAGTATTTGTGAAACCATCTCATTTGTGATGATCACAGGAAATGAACATTGTAAATGTCAGAGCCTCGTGTCCAAGTGGTTAAAATAAGAGCTATCCTATTGCATTAAGGTTTTATCATTTGTTCATTCATTTAATTACAAGTGTACAACACTTTTTTATAGGCATTTAGAAGTGCATATAAATTTCTGGGTGATATCCGGATGAAGGAGAAGGAGGACTTAAAAGCAAAACTAAGAGAAGAGTTGGATCCAGAAGGAAAGGCAAAAATTCAGTATCTGTTGACCCGGCTTGTGAGTATATGTTTAATTAGATACTTTTTTGTTTGGTGACCAAATAAACTGAGTTACATTAATTTGAATTGAACTGCAGGAAAATCAGGAGAGGGAAGAAAAATCAAAGAGAGAGAAAGAAGAGAAACGGAGAATTGAAAGAGAGGCACACATGGATTCACTTCGTCAGGGCAAACTACCGAAGTTCAAAAGCAAAGGTGAGTGAGCAAATAGTAGATGTAATCATGCTTTATATGCATATATATAAAATCACTGCATCCTTAAAACAATTTTTTATTTTGCCCTGCAGCAGAGACAAAGATGACGGAATTGATTGAAAATTATGAGAAGCTTAAGAAAAGTGGTAAACTTAGGAAGCACATTGAGAAGCAGAGGAAGAAAAACACCCACAAGGACAGAAAGAGACTTGTAAAAATGATTAATGATATTACACAAGCAAATAAAGATGAATAGTTTTTCACCCATTTTTAAAATTTATTTAATAGAACTTACATCAAACACATTTCTACCTATATACATGTGTGTCCACAATGAATTACAAAATCATACGGCCCGAAGTAATCGAGCTTCTTTCTTTTCCTCCAATTCCTTCTTCTGATTTTGCACTATTACCTCTCGCTCCTTTAGAAATTCTCCGTATTCCTTAGCATGTAGCTCCTTGACTACTTCAATACCACACGAGCGAGCAACTCCTATCATCATATCACAAATCTGCTGTAATGTGAGGAGTGCCATAGTAGGATCTTCGGACTTTATTTTTGCTATTTCATAAATATGCTTCAGGGTTACTTTTCCGCAAATCTCACGACCTTAAAAAGAATGGAAAAAACAATATTTAGACCTCTTACCATGCATTTTTTCCATTCGCCACATAATTTGGTTTTACATGGCTGAATTACCTGCGTCCATGGCGCCCCTGGTTACACCTGCCGCTTGCTTAAGATAGTATGTTGCTGGAGGCCTATGAATTACTAGATTATAACTACGATCGGCATTAACCGCGACTCGACAGGGCAAAGGAACCCCTTCTTTGTAGTGTTGAGTTTTTGCATTGAAATCTTTGCAAAACGCTGCGATGTTGATATTTCTCTATCGGAGACAAACATAAACACCTTTAGTTTTCACGACTTCTATACACATAATGCATCAAATAGTTACCAGGGACTACTAACCTGACCTAACATGGGACCAAGAGGAGGTCCTGCAACTGCTAATCCCGCTGGAATATTTGTTCTTAATTTGCTTTTATGTTGAACTTTTTCGGTGGCCTTTTTCAGCGCCTTTAACCTACTTATGGCTTTAGACATTGTTTTCCCTAAACACTAACTAAAACCTCTCACTAATTTCAGTTTATCAAACAGCCCCTATGTAGCCTTTACCAACTACTTAACTCGTTGCTTCTTTGTTCAGATAAAACAATTGAATGAACATTTCTGACTGATTTTTGATATCGACTGTTTTTATTCGGATGTCATGTGTGTACTGTTCATGATAATGAATTTTCTGAGTTTTTGTAGTTAAGATGATTGAGCATTGCAATTTTATGTGGATTACCTGTCACCGTATGTTTCGACTGACAATTATTATAGCTGTATTTCGAAGTGCATCGTAGGAGAGGCCTGTTAATTATACAATGTTTTTTAGTGGTCAAACGTATTTTTGTGTTTATAAAGAAAGTAATATTTTTTAAACAAGCGATTTATTTTTACACTGATGTTGTCTCGGAAGAATAAGGAGTTAAGGACTACCAAGGAGGGAGTTGTAGGAAAATATGTCAAGAAAGATACCCCCCCTGAAATGCCAAGTTAGTTGAGTGAGTTTTAGTACTTTGATAGCATATGTAATTTTTGTGAGGCTATGGTTTTAATTTATCTTGCAGTAATTAACGTTTGGCCAACACAACCCCAGCGAAAGAGCCACAGACGTGGCCAAAACCATCATTCCTCAATGGTAAGTTAATAATGTTTACTTTAGGAGGATAAACACTTGAAAATAAGAGTTGTTGAATGTACTGTAAATATACCTCTCAGTTGTCTGTTTATATAAATGTTTTGTCACGAATAACACTACTCTCCATACAAACGTTTCAATTCGTATTAATCAATACATTTTAAAGACGTCTCATTGAGTTCAAATCGGAGTTGTTCTCGAAAATCAAAATTTCATTCCAATTAATTTGTTTTCCAAAATCATTGGTATTCTTTCAATTCATGTGGTATTCTCAAACTTCTCAATTTTTACTTTAATTATACGCTGAGCTGACGTACACCACCCATTATTATGATCAGAATACACTGATGACCACATCATAGTATTAATTGGTCGTTAGGCAATAATTTCTCTACCATTCAGCTATAAATAATGCCAATAAATATCTCTTCGTTTTAACAGTGATATATGGCACAAAAATACTTAGGAGAATGAAGGGTAATAATGTAATATATTTTATTGTCCAGTAGCCTATTGCATGTCACTCTCCCTCCCTATTTTTGTACCCTTGCTGTTTTAACTGCCGCTGAGGGTATTCTTGTTTTAATGATGCCTCTGACGGATAGGATGCCTGTAACATAGAAGAGAGGGCATTTGAAGAATATGAGAAAAAGTAGTGACCACAGTGGTCGGTTTTCCTAACAACCATTGCAGGAGTGTGGTGGAAGTTACTTTGGCTGCATAGTAATAATAATATATTTTATTACCAAGTGACCAATGTGGTAAAGGATTCGTAATAAAGAAGAAGAATAGGTATAGTCAAAGAAATAGAACACAAAAACCAAAGATTACAAAGAATTATCTTTTTAAAAATCATCCAAAGAGTAGTACAGTTTCTCTTGAAGGTACCTTTGGACTTTTGCTCTAAAATTAAATGTGCTGACACAGCTTGTCAAATCGTGTGGCACTCTATTGTTAATGTGCAACCCCAACAAGGCTTTTAGGCCCAGTGACACTGCCTTTGTCTCAACATAATTGTGAGGTAGGAGACTCTTGAGTGTATGTATGGTACTTAATGAACATTAGAATTTTTGCTGAACTCATAGAAGTTGGACTTCACATATGTAACAAGAAAAAGTATATGGATACACAGTAATGGGAGAATGTTAAGCGTCTTAAATGTGGGCCGACAAGAAACATTGTGCCATTAGTCCAGTTGCTTTTTTTTGTAGTCGAAATATTTTAACTGATACAGGGGATAATCCCCAAAAAATTATGTCAGGTGCTATGTAGGCATGAAATAAATGAAAGTAGAACATTGGTGAGACATTCTGAGAGTTAGAATTTAAGAAGAAAGATAAATTGGTTAGCCTAAACATTCTTCATAGCTTGATTAAATATAGTTAAATTAAATATAAAAAGAAGACTAATTGCATTGGGCTGGCCGGGTTAGCCTGGTGGGTAGCATTCTCGCTGGTTAACCCAAAGATTCCGGGTTCGAGTTCTGCCCAGGGCATGGGTGTTGTGTTTGCCTAATAGGGTTTTTCTATGATCATATCTGTCAAAGCACCCTATAAACAAAAATACTTCTACTACTGAAAACTCCGCAATCCACCTTATTTAGGGTTTTGTGAATTTGACGAGTGAGGAATGTCTTCAGACTTTATTATTACATAAGTGATTTTAACCAATCATTCGGTCGGGTTCTTTTTTTTTAATTACCAGGTTGTGCAGCAGCAAACGAGTATTGTGCAGAAGTTTGGGAACAACCGAGGTACTCCAAGCACCTTGGCTGGCCATGAGGGAAAGTATACTCCCAGTAGTTCCGTACCAGACCTGGCGCAGAGGTAAATACTCATTCTACTAATATTAATCTTTTGTCTTGCAACACTCTTAATTACTATCCTTCCAAAATTGTTCTCTCATGTTTTTTCAAAGGTCCTAAAGTCATTATTATGATGTATCATTGTATTTGATGCTGTCTGCTCGTGTGTCTTTCTTTGGAAATATTTTTTGGGTGTTTTGTTGGCATCAGAGAGGACTTCAATGATGGAAGCATGATGCACAGGAAGAGAGCTCATGAGGCACACCTAGCACATCAAGCAACCCATAAAGATGTAAAAAAAATTAATTTTTTCTGCCTCAAGAAATTCCCATAGTCAAAATGGTGAAATTTTAATTATGGGTTACAAGGAATTGGCATATTATGAGGGTACTGAGTTGCAAAAGAGGTCTATCAGGTGAAGCATTGTAATCCATTTCAAATGAGTTAGCATGTGATAATTCGGCCGTTCTCGTAAGCCCCCACTAAATCTCGGGCAAGAGGGGAAATTTGTGGTATGGGTAAAATATGGTAGGAGTAACTGCCAGCAAGGCATTGCCATATCTATGACAATGCATAAGCTGGAATGAATTCAGCATTTCTGCAATTAACTTAACATGAGGACATAATTGGTAGTAGCATGACATCTATGCAAGGAAGGACATTGTTTGGTGAATAATAGAGAAGAAGTAAGCTTTACAATTTAATATGAAAATCCAATGTACAATGTAACACATTTTTATAATGGCCGAGCTTAGTTGGTATTGTCTTCATATCTGTCTCCCCACCTCCTTGCCTTCCCCTTCCCTCTCTCCTTCTTTCAGACTTTGGCAAGAGGGGCAGTCAGTTGCCCCAGATCCTTCTCCTGCAAGATGTACTGCAGTACATTGCACAATATTTTCCTAATTTGATCACCAAGATTTGTATATTTCTCCTCTACTTTCATGTTGAGATTGGAGACAATAGTTAACCATGGGGGTACTTGAAGTATTAATAGTACAATAAGAGTCACTAACACGAAGCCTACTGATAGTACAATAAGCACTGAGCACACCAATTCCCACAGTAATCACACACCCATACAGATGTTAAATATGCAAAACACTTGGTAATACATCAAGCAAAGAGCAGATCTTTACACCACAAAGACCAGAGTAAGACTGAGCCCCAAAATAGAAGGAATTTCCCCACCTGGGCTCCTATTGGCTATCTCAAGATCACATGACTGGCTTCAAGCTCCTCCATCTGGCTGGGCCCTGCCTTACCTCACTCAAAGTCATTTGAATTAGTGTATAGTCAAATCATCCATGTAAGCAACTCCGTTTTGCTTTCATCTGGAGTCAGCACATTGCTATTTGGGTGTCACCTCCATTGTTGTCATAGGCGAACTGAGCACGTTTCAACTTGCAAGGGGTGAAACGAAACTGTAGTCAAATCAATGATATTTGCACTAGATACATTAGGCTAACAGTATAACATAAAATTAAATTATTGCCCAATACATTACAAGGATAAAAAATTTCAAGATCATTCTTTCTTGAACAGCATTTAATAAAATTCACATATGATGGCAATATCTTGTAATAATACGTTATGATCTGCAGCACACAGGAAAACATTTACAACCAGTAATACCCAGTTGAAAAAGGGATGTGTCCCTTAAATCATTACCGTTAATGTAATGACTCTTGGCTCTTGTAGAGCATTGAGCAATATAAAATGTTAATCTTGGAACCAGTAATTGTGCACATTTGTTGAAATGGCATTACTGAAGGAGGGATTGTAGCAAAATGATGGGTATTGTCATTCAGCAGTTCACAATGCCACACAAATAATACTAGGCTCACTCAATCTATTCAAAATTTTGGGGATCGAGGTACACGACAAAATAATTAAAAGATAAGTTTGGTCTCATCTCATCTCAGCGATGATTTATTGGGACGATAGATATGCTATGGGCTTTTTTAATGTTTAAAATGATAAGTTGTTGGTAAATTTATTAAATTCAAGAGGTAAATACGAAACCATTAATTTTCATTTATAACCATTTGAAATACAAGGAATCGTCATTATACACAACTTTCTTATAATTTAATGATAAGGAGATGGAAATTTTCCACTTTTATAATATCCACTTTATTTTCAACAGTTATGATGTCAATGCAGCATATTCAGGTCTACAATGTTTGAATTCGAGTGACCAATGTAATCACAAGACATCCGGGGGAGTAAGGGTGTGGTGGCGTTCCAGACCGATGAAGGGGCAGGCAAGCCATAAAATTTTTATTATTATGCGAGTATTTTAAGCGTCTCTATCTATGTGTGTTTGTGTATAAGTGTATGCGTGTATCCGTGTTCGTCTGAGTTTTCCTGAAGTATATATATATATATATACATATATAACTCTATATATTTCCGGAAAACTGTTTCTTAAAGGTATCAATGATAGCTGAGCTGAATAGTAATGTTTAAGAGCGCGAGTAACCACTGGGTGTAACATACTAGAAACATGGTATTAATTTCACAGGTCTGGTGGACAGTGAAGTCAGCACATGTGATTAACACTACCTGGGTATGGGCACGGCCGAGATCATATAAATGTCTCATCCCTGCGACATCAGGGCATAATAAACAACTCCACCAGACGTGAAGAGAGCCGGACGTGTTATAACCCGAATAGGCGTCACCTTTGAATGGAAAATATGTTTAAAAGTGGTCTTCTTTGCCTCATCCATGAAATTTTGGACCGAACTTGAAAGGTCACTTTTTTTACCATCCCGGATAGGATTCAAAGGCTCCATGCGGGAGGCATTGACTCGACAAGCGGGTAGCGTATCCGCCACCAGCGCCACTAAAGACGATGCGGGCTTTACTCTCCGCCGAGCGGGAGGTGCACCCACCTCGTCGTTACAATTCATCGGAGTGTGCATGCGTGCTTTTCGTGCGGGCGACCCTCCACGCACGCTTTGAGATCACCCACTCCTCCTCCTCCCCCCCCCTCCCTCCCCCCCCTCCCCGTGTAGTGGGAGGGC
>WURS02057269.1:0-10780 GCA_011762765.2 Rhinocypha anisoptera | reverse complement strand
GGGGGGACCCACCCCCCCGCCGCCCCCCATTTCACGTCGTCTCGCCACACCCACTCTCCCCTCCGTCTGCGCTCTCCGTGGTGCACGACCACGAACTACACGCGTTGCACACGGCTCTCGGGATGATCCTCGCCTCGGGGGACGAGGAGAGTGTCGTTACCGAGAATTACTGGATGCTCGTTAATTAGCTAGGGGAAAAAATCAGTTTGTACGATACTCGCGTTACGTTGAAACGTGTAGAAGCATAAGCACCGGAAAAAAATGAATCCAAAAAAATTTCAAAGTGTGGCGAGAACTCGCATTCGCATCCCGTAAATAGGCTCATCTGAGCTAAATAGTAGGTATGAAGATTTATATTTTCGAAATGAAAAATTAAATTTTATTTTATGCTACAACTGCTATGTTTTCTGCGTGACAAATATTTTGAATCATTTCAATTATTGAAGCATATTAATGAATGAAAAAATGTGAAAATTAGATGCCTGAGGAAATGAATGAAGTTGGTTTCAATGGTCTCATTATTTATTATTTCTTTAATGTGCATGTCAAATTCACCTGGAGATGTGGGTTCCTGGGAAATATAATCTTAATTGTATTAATAATAATTTATCATAATTGTAGATGCTCATAATTATTTTCTTGTTTCAAATATCAGCATATTTACTTTATTCATTGCTAGTCTTCATTGTATGAAGGTTATCTTTAAACATAAATAAGCTCAATCTCCTGCAGGCTGAATAATCCAACCTCCTAAGATGAATAAACATTGTTGTGTTTAATGAAAAATAATTTTTGAAGCTAATAAATCACTAATTTTTCAAGTGTGTAATGTAATATTGCTCCTTAAAAACATGAAACGGAAAATCACTCACATGAAAATAATGTTGATTATGTGTGAATTATGTGAGTTATTTAAACTACAATAATTAACCCTAAGGTTGGTCTATTATTACAAGTTGAGTTACTTATATATCACATAAATTACTCCTTAAATTTTACACGGAAGTCATCATAGTTACAACTGTGGTGTGTACGAATTCCCAGAAACTAAATAAACCCTATGAAGTGTTATTATGTGTCTAACTCATATATTATATTAGTTAATACAGTAAGATGTACCAAAAAATTAAATTATTCGAAATAAACGCTGCAACGATTTATAACCAATATTTCCTTAAATATATCCTTAAAATAGAGGTTAATCATTCACATACTTTTACAATTGTGACCACATATCGGTCAATCAGCGTGGTTTGTGGCTCACAGGATTTGAAACGAATTTTGAAGCAAAATTTGCTCTTCTCGTGGACCAGAGATGGTATTGAAGATTCGATTCACGAGAGATAACATTCAAAAAGGCATTCTTCCCTCTTAGCCAATGGTCGAGTGAATTCTGCTTACCTGCAGGTCGCCAAGCCCTCTAAATGTTAAACTCTTTCGCTTCTAACTTCTCTCAGCACCATTACACAAACCATCCTCAGTTGCCATTTATCTACGTTCTAAGAGCTTTCATAGCTTTTTAGCGTTAAGATACCAAATGAATAATGTTATCCCATTTAATAACTATAACTCCGACGACTTTTAAGCAATTTCTGGTGTGAAATTTCTACCTTTTTATTTCGCCTGCAATTTCAAACTAAAACTTATAGTTTTCATCAATTAAGTCACATTAATTGTAAGTATTACATTTAAATAATTCTTTTTATGAAGCATTTTAAAAATTATTTCAATTTTCATTAATCGAATTCTCTCAGAACTGTTTTACAAGAGTATGTAATAACATTAAATAATATATTGAGAAATCCCTTTTGCTCCCTTCGTTTTCTTGTTAAATATGAGAAAATTTTGTCAAAAAGTGAACGTAGGTAGCTGAAATGCTAATCTCAATTTGATTTAAATATTTACGATTAACAGAATGCGCCCAGGTAAATGATCAATCCTATATGAAAAATGACGGGAATATTCTTTTGTTTAAACACTCATGGAAATATTAACAACTTTCTAGCATTCGCTTCCCGATACATAACTTTTACTACGTATTACTTTAATTAAATTTTTCCACTAAAACTCTTCTGAATCGCAATCAGAAAGACTTAGGACAAAAACTCTCAATTTAATTATTTTATTCATTGTTACTGTTGAAGTTCTTTCGTTTTAAAAGGTCTCTTATATGTTGGAGGTCCAATGCTGGAGTATGAAGGGACCAGAGAGACAGAATCGTCCGAGCCTCCCCTTGAATGCTAGAGCAAAAAGTATTCCAAGTGTCATTAGCGCGGGTTAAATGGACAGTTCGTCCAAGAAAAAAACTCATCAGGATTCAGCCAATATTGTAGGATATCGTGGCAGCTTTCTGAGACATGGATTGTTTACAAAATAATTATTTCCTGTCCAATGCGAAATAGGAATGTACATTACACAGAAAGAAAAAGTTTGATGCTAGTAGAATTCTTGCCTTAAGAATATAGACTTCAATTAAGGAGAAATTGTCTTCTTTTTTACAACACTCACTACAGACTGATTTTAGACATCAAATTCAGAGACGTGCCTGCTTAACTAGGTTGGATTCAGACTTCATTCAGTGTTTCTGCTCATCCGTTTTCAATTGATATTTTTACAAGGCACATGAGTTGTGCAAATAAATTGTATCTATTTATTTGTACAACTCTTTCAGTCAGTAGCAAATGTTGGTAAAACGGTGAAAAAGGATAGTAATGAAGTTTAGAACAGTGTAAAATGACTTTTTCTTACTTTTATAGGGAAAAATGTGTTATCTCTTATATTCTTCAAAAACTAATAGTATCACTCAGCTATATTATACTAAATAACCGATGCTCTTAACAGTGTGTGTACAATATAATAACCAATAACTTAACAATAGTTTGAAATGCAACTTTACTGATTGTGAATTTACCTCCATATTTCTCCCCGCCGACAGGGTTAGCCTGGTGGGTAGCGTGCTCGCTGGCTAACCCAAAGGTCGCGGGTAGTACCATTTGTAAGAGATTCTTTATTTAAAATCCATTTTAGTCCTAATATTTACCTACAATAATGCTATTATACTAAATCAAGCGACCATTTAGCTAAATAAAATTGCCACCCGGTTTTCCCTAAAGGACTGTTAGACAATTGTCGAACTGCTACGACTTTAGTTTCTCCATAAACTCCTTCTAAAGAGAAATGATCGTACGTTTCCACGCAGAGAAATGCTTTGTATTCACCTTGAACTTGGATTCTGGATCTGTAAATGAGATTTCAGTTAAAATGGACATTAAGTGGATACCTTTATTGGTCGCTTTTAAGGAAACTAATTCTAAATACAACTTTAGTCTTAGGATTAAACTGAATAAAGTTAAAGTTCGGCTGTAATTCCACAATTTCATCTTCATTACTACTTTTTGATGCAGATTCAGCTTTTTCATATTCTTAAATGACACTATTACTCCATATTCTCAATCAATAAACTAAAACATGACAAGATTCCATGACGCTCTCCGGAAAATAGTAGCTAGTATAAATTACATTAATATGGCTATATTAATAGGTGATTTCAACGGTCGAGTTGACAGTAAATTAGTAGCTGGGATAAAAAATTAGTTCCGTGAGGAGGTTTTCACTATTCTGAATAACTTTAATAAGTATGAAAGATACAAAACAGACCTTAGAAACTTTTTTGGGGCCATTAGATAGCTTGTGATGATAACATATTGTGTAATTGTGTGTAGTGATGCCACTGTGGTGATTTAAAGACTTAGATTTTTATGAAGGTGAAGCAAACGTGAAAAAGAATTTCAATAATAATTATCATGATTATAATTTTTATTGTTATAGAAGAGACTAAGTTAGAGGCAGTGATTGTAACATATACTACAAGCAATAAAGAGAACTTTATTAGATATTATAGTCATGCAGTCTCATTTTTACAATGACGTGAATATGAAACACCATTCACTATATTTTTTTAGGGTTTCTTATTTATGAAAACTTCAAATTTAATCGTCATGTAGTCAAAATTAGCCATAAATTTAGGGCGATTATTTTATTTTACTTACGTATCTTAAGAATATGAAAAAAATCCATGAAAACTATGAATGAAAATGTATGAAGAATATGAATTTTAATGTCATGAAATTTTTCGGAAACAGCCTTATTGAAGTTTGACGGTTTTGTTTCACATTTTGGGATCAAGTGGACTGTTGGAAATAAAAAGAATAAGAACTAAGTACGTATGGTGGGCCTGACTATATTGAAATACACATACGGAAAAACATACCGAAGACATGAGAACACAGAATGCTAAATTTGTAAACAGGTTTATTTCAATTGATTAAATATTTTATTAAAGTTATAAATTGTAAATGATTACTTTAGTGAAACATTAGATTGAAAGAAATTTGAGATTAACGGGCAAAGATGAAGTATCAATATATTTAACAACACAAGGAGATAGGGTTATTGTAACAAAGCTTGATAATAACCGAATTAACAAATTTATAATAAAATATCAGAGTATTTACGTAACTTAGAGGCAATAAAAAACGTAAAATATAAATGAAATATTTGTTGTTTAGTAAAACGTCAGATCCCATAAATAATTTATTGGAAGTATTTTATCTATGAAAAAACATGAAAACTCCATAGTAACCTTTTGGTTTGGGATGTTTCTTATAAAATTATCACTATGAAAACCATCTAATCTATCGAATGACTATCAGTGCATATTTTATTTGTTAAATATCGTCCTACTTCTCTCTCAACTATAGCTTGTTTACGAGTCGATGAATCCATCTGTTATAAATAATTTGTTTTAAACAGTAAATCTTTTTCTTCAAATCGTATACACTTTAAAAAAATAATATTTACCCAAAATACTTTAACATATTTTACTCATTCCGCGGTAACATATCAGCTTATTTCCTCTACTGTCATACTACTAGTCAAATCAGTGAAGTGGATCGAATAATTAGTCCTTAGCAAAATAAAGGAACTGCGAGAGTGTGAAGAAATTGGTAAGTGAAGTGTTGTTTTGGGGAGCTGCTGGAAACCAATCTTCGGATTCATAAACTGTGATGATGTCCAAAATTAAAAAAATAGATTAAGAAACATTTCTCATTCATTGCACCTTATGGAAAAATAAAGATTAAAGCTTTTATGAATAAAATGGCGTAATGAATACACACTTAATCAAATAACGTTAATTTTTACCTTTGAACGGAGTAAAGAACTTTTTAGTATGCGGATGGAGATTTGTAGCGCTGATAATTGAGAATTCTGGTTTCAGAAATAATATTTTTGACCTTGGAGAGGAAAAATCTCCAAGTTTCTCGCCTAGAGACGGGCTCATGTATCAAACAGGACGCCGAAAGACAAAAGGGAGAAGGCCTTGTCCATGGTCCAGTGCTCACCTCTCCCACGGTGGACCGCAAGAGATGGAGGGAATTCCGAGTCTTTACGCCGCATATTCGAGGAGTGTACGGAGACTAATATTCATCGCAACGCTAGCGTGAAATTGGGCGAGCGACTTTCCATTGGCGACGGACGCGGTGCGGGTGGGAAACAAAAACGAATGCGCGACGCAATCCTTGCGTGCGCAAGACAAACGACACCGAGGTCGCAGAAAGAATTGTTGCGAAAAACGAGATAAACAAGTGCCAAGCACACGTATATAGATATAATATTTAAAAAGCGAAATTCCCTCAAAAATATCACATACATTGAACTTGTCACAACAATTAAATTACAAAAACTTTCCTGTTGTTTTTAGAGGTAAATAACATGTATCTGTTACCTCTGTAGGATGATATTTTTCAACACTCGGTTTCAATTAGCTCAAGCTTAGTAGTGCAACCGATATTTTTACAGGCGTGAAGGTGATGAAATATCGCTTTTAGCAGAGTAAGACAGATTATAACCTAGAAATATGTCACGTAAAATAAATTCTGAGAACATAGAAAAACTTTAAATCATAGCATCATAGACTGCTAGGTTTTTAATTGCGGACTTGGATAGTATTTACTATCAATGACCCAATATATCTTTTAAAACGAATATAAGCCTGAATGATGACGTGAATCATCTGTCTGATTGACATGGAGTAGTGTTTTATCACCTGATGCCATGGAACAAAATATTTGAATCAAATTGTCTTTATCTTTGATGGAATAATGCCTAGTTTAGTCTATATTAAAGCCTATTGAGACCTTAGATGAATGACGTTATGGAATTTAATCAATATCACATGCGCTACCTGTATAAAGACTTCGAAATTAAATCGAAATCGGGAATGAATCGAAATGGTCCCGCCGAAAAATTTCACGGATTCTCTTGTCCAAAAACGGGTGACATAATGGCGAGGAAGAATCTCTCAAAGAAAATTACTTATAATTGCTTCAATATTGATATTGATTCCACGGAAAAAAAGTCATTGAAATTTCAGTTGCGTCTGATTCTGATGGTATCGTCTACCAAGTACCGATCTAAGAAACATTCTTCCATTGCATTAGGAGTTATGAAATATTCTTTCCAAGAATTACAGTGATATTTTATATTTTTGAGGCACTCGTTGGCGGCACGCGTAAAACCTTTGCTACACCTCGGAATTTTTTTCTCTCTTGGTTTCAACGCAGGAAGTCAGCAATTAAGTTTGGCTGTGCGTATTTTCCTGAATCGACTGAAGTAAAATTTTATGATTCTGCATTTTTTCCAATCTATTTTTAAGCATTCATTCATTGAGAGATCTGTTTAAAAAAATCGGAATGCATTTGATATTTTTATTGGACTCTCATTTAATTTTTCTAATTTACTTTTCATCCTTTACGGCAATTACAGTAATTGATTCTGGCGAAGAGGAATAATTTAGTACCATTGGCATCTGTTAAGAACGCTCTGGGACACTGTCTTTTATTTCATAAATAATACAATGAAGTTTACCGTTAAATGTTCAGCACAACTCAGCCAGCATGTGTTAATTAAAATAACGCTATTTTTATATAGGGTAATTTCTGCGTCCAACTAGGTGAGAGCATGTAAGTCAGGCTGCATTACCTCCATGAGGTTAATTATTTTACATAATTTCTTTATCTACATCAATCCAGTCACCTGTCAATGTTTTATTCTATGACGCTCCTCGTAATTATACGTTATATAAGCTATAAATTTGCACGTTACGTCCCCACAGCTAACTATGATATAATGACACTATAAAATGGTAATAAAAATGAAATAAAATGGCTAACGCATAGAACAGGTATGAATATATAAATGCAAAGAAAACTAAGATTGAAAATTCTGACTAAGAGTAAATTAAAAAAACATAGGTTTCACTTTAATATCACACTTAAAATGTGTATTACAAACGTTTTTGACGTATAAGAAGTTTTATAGGAAGTAATGAAAAAATATAAAGAGCAGTTTTTCTTACACAAGTTCGTTTAGCAGGATGGTAACCCGCTAGAGAAATATTTTCGCTGTAACAACTAGAGTTAAGTATTAAGTTATATTTTTCGGGTGATAAATAACTAAATTAAAATCATATTTTTCAGAACTTCCTTACGCTTTCCCTCCCATCTAATTAAAAAATCTTTATATATTCTAAACAATTAGTTTTCTTTCGCTTTTTCTTCTGGCTAGCTTAAATACTTAACAGAGGTCCGTTGAGTATCTCCATTGAGGGTTTCATTTCCATATTTTTTATATATTATATAGGTAAGTCAATGATCGAATCCTCGTCAAGCATTTGAATATCGAAATAAGTAAAGAAAATTATAAACGCCACTTATCTGAAATATTTCCTATCACCCAGAGTCCCAATTAACACCAGTGTAGCAATCAAGATCTAAAATGAACTGCTATTTTCACAAGGTTAAGGAATGGGACAACAATTAACACCATTTCTCGCACGTGCCTTCGAAGAAAAATATAATATAATAATTCCCGACCAATACATTGGAGTAACGAGAAAAATAAACAAGAGACCCCCAAATAAGAATCCACCCTCAAATAACGTTCCCTTGTTCGAGAACATATTTGGAAAAAAAAATTCGACTAAAAAAATCCGCGAGTTCGCTTAGGTCCGTTTCAAAAGGACATACACCGTTATGTCATTGTTTCACTGGCAAGAGTTCCCACAAGTTAGAGCCGGAAAAAATAAGGAGAGGCGTAGGAGAGAATTGGGAGAAATTCGGAATTCGAATGACTCAAAAAATCTTTGCGAAACATCTTTGCCCACTCCCACCAGTGGATGTCGAAATTGCGAGCACGTGCTGTACTGGAAAAGGACATCCGGGGAATTCTAAGGGAAGAAAAGAAGAAGGTGGGGGGGGGGGGGAGGGGAAATGAAAGAAGTTGAGATCTTTTGAAAGAATGAGGGATGAGTGGGATTTAGACTGCTCATCCAGCATCAGGGTTTTGCTACCAGCTGCAGGATCGCAGCCATTGTAGTGGCCAAATGGAGTAGGAAGCGGAATAGCTCAAGCGAAGAAGGCGTTCGTTCTATCACAATAAACAACGGCAAATGACACCTAGCCTGAAGATCATGAAAAGCTAAAAAAACATGGGGTTTACTTTTCTATGTCTGTGAGACTTGGAAGATGGCAAACAGCAGAATTATACAATGGATTCAAATACTACCAAAAAACTGGTAAAAAAATAGACCAAGTAACTGATGAAGTCCTTGAAATAATGGCTGTAGCAAAGAGTTCATAAGAAAAAATTACACCGAGGAAAATTAATTGTACTAGACGTGAGTTAATAAATTACTGAATACCGTAATATAAGAATTCTAAGAAGCGGGGTAATACTAGTACGTAGGCGTGTGTGAATCCTACAAAGTGGGAAATGACGTGAAAAAGAAACCAATAAGGAATGAGATGACTTTTCAGGTTATTTGATCCATCTGGATCTGTCATCGTGACCGTGAAGAAAGTGGAGGACGTCAGATACAGAGAGAACTAGGATGGTATCCGCGAGCGGTACATCAGTATTATTAATTAACGCCTCTCACAACCTATATCTGTTGAGCATCCTGAAACTTTCCACTGCCTTCGACGTTTCCGCTCATCTCATATTAAGCTACCTACTCGATACCACGAGTGGTTACGATCCAAAGATTATGAAGCCCAGCCTAACATTATTTGAGTATTTTTATCTTTTTTTATTTAGATTGCGTCAACGGCTATGATCTAAAACCAAATACTGTGAACATAATACCAATGCCAGAGGCGAGACTTAAATCTGAGACCTTTGGTTTAGCCGGAGAGTTTGCTACCCACCAGGCTAACCCGACCGGTGTGGCGACAGTATATTTAAACTTTTCTTAGGATCTGCTTGCCGTTTCTTCCTTTGGTGAAATAACTCGTTTTTGAGAAGTTGGTTATTTAATATCAAAAGATGTGTTAGTATTCTCTTTCGTGGTTATCCGAATACTGTGCGAAAAAGTTCCTAGTCGTGATATAACCGGATTCTTCTGATAGCTGAGGCATTTGCCGATTAATTTTACAATCTTGGGTGCGAGGGAATTCATATCCAAAATGGATTTAATACCAATATTTATCTATTGAGAGCGCTGTGGCCCAGTGTTTGATGCTTAAGAGATATTCTGGATAAGAGGCCTTGGTTCAAATCGCGGTAAAGCTTAAGGATGCCTCCTGCGATTCCAAGCTAAGTGATTTTATGGATACGGGATATTCTAGAGAGAACAACACGCGGTAGTGAGAAAGAAACTCCCTGACGTGTGAGCGCCGTTATACTCAATACCAATTGAGCTCTAAATTCAACAACCAAACTGGCCTTTCGCTCGGTTCTAGTCATGTTGAGAATAATTGGTTTACTCACTAAATGATTGAATACAGTTTTTTGGAATGGCACTGTTGAAACCAATGTCTTATTAATCTGAAAAAATAATTCCTAAACGTTTGGACAGAAAAATTAACTAAAACGCTAAATAAAAAGAAAAAACTTTTCCTACTACTTAAAACTGCGTATATATATTTAAACCTTGTATAATATTTTTTTAATCAGCGATCAACTTAAATATGTGTGTTGGTCATTGAAAGAAACTCCAAGTAGGGATGGAAAGTTATATCTACTATGCGTATCAACTAACTCAGAAAAATGTCCTCACGATTGTTCATTAAATTTTTGTTAACCCATTTCTTCACAGAATTCACAAGAGAGAGAGAGACTGTGTGTATTAGTGGCTTAGATAAGTGAACGGTAGAATATTTCAGATTACGTCCATGGATTATGTCACTCAAGGTATTTAATGAAACCATAAAACTGTGCTGTTGGTTTTGGTTTAATTTATTTCATGGAATGTGTTTCGGGCGTTTGGAGTCAAAAAGTTGAGACCCGCGCTACTGTATAATAAAATACGGATGTAACTTTAAATTCGAATTACATAAAAATAAGACGATAACTTCCACATATAATAAAGCTTTTCGAATTAAGTCCATCAATCTTTAAGATCTCATTTATCACTAAAGTTAATTAATCAAAAATATATCACCTATTTTACCAATATAGGACACCCATCATTCCTTGAAATCCTCTAAAGCTATCACAAAATCCGGAAATTATTTCATGTATTCATTAGGCATAAAGCGTATGAAATGATGGAGAGGAAGTTGACATATTATATATATATATATATATATATTATTATCTAGGACAGGAATTGGGAAAAACAGGATAGGAAAACATATAAGTCGAACACAAGGGAATAGTATATTTCACGGATAAAATATGCCACGACCGGGAATCGAATCGAGAATCGATCGGGAATCCC
>WURS02057259.1:0-10781 GCA_011762765.2 Rhinocypha anisoptera | reverse complement strand
GGCCTGGGAAGGCGGTAATGGTGCGGGGGGGAGAGAGGGGGGGAGGTGGGTTGCGGTCGCCTCGTATGCAGTAACAATCGAGTGGCCAAATTAGTTTTCTGAAACTTGGCGGGAGATGAATGGGCCGGTTGGTGGCTTATGTGCTCCCTATGTGTGGGGAGGGCTTGCCAGCTCTAGCAAAGGTGTCTACCCCCATGCACGGTCGAACTCTCGGGCGGTCGTTGCGTCGTTCGAACAATGAAAGTTCGAGCGAAAAAAGACGGATTCCTTCCACCCGGAAATTTAATTGAAATGTGAGGGAGGGGCTGTCGAGGAAGAGAGGAGGAAGCGTCTCGGAGGACGCGCTCCGATCTTCCTTCTAATTGCAACAGCCCTCGAAGTTGGCTCGCAATTAACCCCATGGCCTCGCTGAGCTAACGCAGCGGACAGTCATTTTCCTGTTTATGCCCTCCGATCCACCCCGTTCATTTAACCTTTACCCGTTCCATTCTCCCTTTGATTAAGTGCAGGACAATTACAACGCATGGGGAATAATGACGCGTGGCTTGGTGTAATTTCCCTCGTTGACTTGGCATTTTTTGCAGGCGTTTCTATGATTGTACGAGCAGCCATTTCGATCGTCAGATTAGAAAATATTCTTTTTCTCGGACGATTTTTTGAAAAATGTCTTCATTCTGGACTGTAGGGAATTTCATTATCAGAAACTTTTTCAGTAAGAAATGCCATTATAAATATCATTAATAAATCATATGTTTTCGTGGTCAGTTGCAGGGAACAAACTATTCTGTGGCGATAAATTCATAAATATTAGATTTTACCTTATGATTTTACCTTAAGATGTTATTGATGCTGCTCTAATAGATTGAGGAGACATCCCACTTGGTGAGGGTATCTAGAGTTATCGATTCCGGTTGAAAATTTTTATTTTATCGATGTTATAGATATGTAAACGAAAGAATCGTTTAAAATTGATTTAGATATGAAATATAGTCAGTTTACATTTTGTTTTTCAAATTACCAACTCTATGAAAAAAAAATATCGGGTATACCTAATTTTGATGAAAGTATTGTATATAACCTAGATATATCCTAGTCTATTAGAACTGGAAGTACTTACAGTTTTATATAGTATTATGTAAACTTTTATCGTTCTATTTTTGAATTTCAACATTTAATAAAATATGAAAAGTACATTAAAGCTTATATTGAATTATTATTCACGAAAAAATAAATTAAAAACTTAAAAGCCTAGAGAACTAGAGTTTCCATTTCTGTTGTTGCAAATTAACTCTCTTTCTTAATTTTAGTTTAAGTATCTGGTTTTGTGAGCATATTAAATAAGATTTTGCTCTACCTTTGTTTTACAACATAGTTAATGCAAATTATATTTTTCAGTTTTAAGCTATTTTTTCCGAGGTTTTTGCCCTCTTGACAGGCCCACGTTTTTTTCCCGACGCACGAATAACAGATGCCAATGCTTTTATTCATGTGAATATTTTACTAAATCAAACCCATCGAAAATTATCTCTACTGTATAAGCAATTACATGAATTTAAAATATCAATCTTGCACTAAAGCGAAGGCCAGTAGTTACATGGTTTGTGTATAACTGATTCCAAGTGCCTATTCCGTGGGTGTTTGTGTCAAGGGTGTCGAAATATGAGAAAGGCCAGGGAGAATGAGCTCGTGGTTCATTTATCATCCAACTTTCCCAAGAGAACCTTAGAACTTGGATGATATTTAAAAAAAATTGTTTCCGCTAGCCCAATGAGACTCGGCCTTGCGTAAACAATTTTGAAAGGGAGCGTGGTGGCTAATGAAGAAGTCCTTCATTAAGTTGAGGCAAGACAGAAACCTTTAGAGCGTAATGGAAAGAGAAGGGGAAAACTCATAGGGCACATAATTAGAACGGTGTAAATCACTGAAGACCTTAGAGGAAATGACCAAGGAATGGAAGCACTACAGAGGCAGGGTAATGATGAGTTTTGAGAAACCGGGATTGGAAACACATTCCTATACGATTGAAACTGCAACTGAGCCAATACTTGGCTTTGTTTTCCCCATTCCCTACTTTAGATACACGTGCACTTAGAGGTTTAACCATTGTGTCTGAGATATTTCTTGGACGCTCTTTCATCTAAAATTCGAAAAGATATCCCTTGATAGAAATTGTTTATGGTACAAATAACTAAAAATATAATAAAGTATAGCAGGTTCCATAAGTGAATAACAGAGCACTATATAAATTCTCGTCATTGGCAGAAAGAGAGTTTATTATCTTTTGTGTATTATTTTTATCTGTATATAGTTGTCTAAAAAAATATAGTCTTTATCTCTAATTAAAGTCTGTATCCTAAATCTCATCGTAAATTTACCGCTTGCTCTCGTAAATATTTTATACCGATACAAATCGAGCCATTAGTCTCTTACCAATTAGGTTATAAATTAATTTAATTCAAGTGGATAATGTCCATTGAAGTAAAGTTCTTTATACTTTTAAACATTTCAATCAGAACACTACCATTGAATTTTACCTTATCAAGGTTTCATCTGGTGGTAGACGATGCCTTATCACGAAAAACCTGTTTCAGTGTGAGTTATTAAAACGATGGGAATGCTAGAGGGCCTACACTTCGATGGCTGCGGAGAATTTAGCTTATATTCCATTATTCTCACAGTTCGGCAAGCATTGAGGGGTTCTTCTAGGGATATTGTAGTGGTACGAACGTAGGCAGGTCAGAAGGTAGGGTTAGGGCATTGACCTTTTTCATTCATCTCCTATTCAGATTCATATGCTAGAAAGTTTTTCGCCGTGGGAAATAGAATTTATTCATGGTTGGCACGCTTTTTAAAAATAGGTTTCTTTTCATAAGAATAATGGTTTCGTTTATTCCACGCGGTTTTTACTTTTTAGGTCATTCCCGTTCCCATTTTCCTCCCCTTCGGCTTAGCGTGCTTCTAGGTGGGACTTCATTTCCGTTCACCGTTGGCCGCTCGCGTTTATAGCCGTGCCGTGCTCAGGAGGGTGGAAATGAGTCACCCTTTAAATCAGCGGGAATTAGAAATAACTCCATCGCGCGAAGGAACTAGAAAGATGTTTTCTTGTCAGTGGAGTTTCCTCACTTGGGGTCTCACGAAGCCTTTTATTAAAGGCCTGGATCTGGTGGGTAGTGGCAACTTCGTCTTATTTACGTCCCTGTTCTGCAGTGACACCTTATCGCATACGAGCAATGCAACAGGGAAGATGCCAACATTTTCGCAGCTTCAAAAGCGAGCATCGAATTCGGCCAGAAGAGTTTTGGCCGTGCTCACGTCAAAGTGACGCATCTTCCCCGGTGGAAGTTGTGGATGAAAGCGAGTATTATTGGACGTTATGCCCAATCACATGTCGAGGCATGAAGGTTTAGTGGAAATAGTTTTGGGCAGGGTCCCTAGCATGGTAGAACGCTAGAATTGGACCAAGGATGGCACATGAGAAACTGATGATGGGGAATGTTAGAGTTAGGAGCCACGAAGTTATGATGAGGCTGGCGGGATAGTCTGAAGAGCTATTATAGATAAACCGAACTTCGAACCCCAAACTTCGGACGATGATCAATAAAGGTTTCTGAGAACCGGGAGGATTTTGCCTTCTGTATTTAATAAGGTATACTCATTTCTACGAAGAACCAATAATGACGTACTCCGAAGACCCATTGAGCCTTATGAAGAGTTTACTTTCATTAGAGGAGAATTAATTGGACATATAATGACCCATAATAGTAAGTGAAAATATTATTGAAAGGGATCTTATGAGGGGAGAAAACTAGGGACAAGTCATAGGTGGCGTATGAGACACACAACAATGGAGAAAGTTAAAGAGTTGGGAGCTACAAGAGAATTATGATGAAGCTGACAGGTGAGTTGAAAGTTAGGCGGAATCTTTTAAACCAATCTTCGGATTGAAAACCTGTGATGATGATTCCAAATCATTGTCAGCAGAAAGACGAAATAAGTAATTAATTTTACATACATTTGGGTTGCTTTGGGGTTTGAGTTTGAGCCAACAAGGATACTTAGACATCTAAGTCGCATCAAAATACGAATGAGATCCGGAATTATTCTCATAAAAGTGGAAAGGAATTTTTATTTATTAGTTAAAAGAAGGGCCAAGGAACGTGGCTAATAATAAACGATATGTCGTCTTCAGATTTTGATTGTGTCCCGTGGGCATCCGTCACCTTTCTCGTGAAACCCAGGTTCCGACGCTTTATCAAATTGGTGTCTCGTAGGGGCATCGGAAAAATACCTGAATTTTAATCATTAGTGTATTGTACGCCAATCGAAAAAGTTTAAGAAGCCATGTCGAAGACTTTTTCTCATTTCATGAATGGTGTGATTATCAGTTCTTCCCGCAAACACTTATATCTAGATTCTTCGAGGTTAATGTCTTATAGTTTATTTTTACCATGTTGTAACATCTGTACTCTGATTGGATATGATCACCAGATTGATATGTAATTGCATCCTTTGCTATTAAAATGTATACCAAACTTACAGATGTTATAGGTTCTTGATGGAAATGTCCTCATAACCCCCTTTCTTTTATTGACAACTCACACAAAATAGTAAAATTATCATTCTTGTTCTATTTATTCTTTGATTTTGACTCCAAAGCTGGCTTGATCAATTTTCTATATTATTTATGGAATTATTTTTTCTTGTCGTAATTTATTTATTTCAAGACTCGCCACTTAAAATAACCCGTTCATTGAAGAAATTGGCTACATTATATAAATCTCTTAAGCATGGAACAATTTATGATTTAAAATAAATAATAATACCAAGAGTAACTAAAAGCAACAAATAATGAGCCAAATTTAACACATTTTTTAGATTTTTATTCTGTGGTAGAGTTTTTCCTGAAAATTGATTATTAAATAAATTTACGATGGTCAGTTACGTAATTAACATACACACCCACAGAAGATGATCCATAAACGTTTTTATGCAAATCCCATAATATCAAGAAAATTATTTCTACTAGCTCATTTGTTACAGCTTCAAACTATATCTATTGCAAGGAGAATTTTGGAATAAGTAAAAGTTTTGATTAAGATTCTTCGTAATCGTTTTCATCAAAGGAATTCCAGGGAATGAGAAATGAAAAACAATAATTTTCTACAAGGGTATTCCGAACTTCAATGTTAAAGAGATAAGAAAGCTTATCAAACTAATTTGGGTCCTTAAATTTTCCGACAAAGCGCTAAAAAGAGGAAAGCTCCAGAAGTTTTCAAACTGAATTAATTAGCTGTTTTGAAGTTGTGATCGTGCTGATATTTTTAGTTGTTTTCAACACAGAAGTGAGGAAACTCTTAAGTATAGGAGACAAATTTAGTTCATGGTTTCATATTTATTCAACGCATTATAATTTTAAAGCAATGCTGGTATGTGTTTAATGCTCCTAGAAGGTTCTAAATGCTCCTCTGAGAGTCACGCACATTAAAGCATATGTCTGGGTCAAATGTCTTTGAGGAATTAATGAAAATTTATGCCAATCTCTGCATATGCAAATTCACTAAACTCATATAAAACAGATAAGAATAAAATCAACAGAGTCAAGTATGACATCAAGAATGTACAGGAGGTAAATGTGGAAGACGAAAATGCTATTTTGGATAATTTTGTTACAGTGGAGAGAGCAGTGAAGTTCGGGCTTATTTCGGTATAGCTAAGAATTTAATCATTAAGGACTATTATGTTAACGTTTTCTTTAACCTGAAGAAAATGACTACTATAAGATTTTTTATTTATAATTCAGATCAATCCAATCATAAATTTTTTATCAAGCAAACAGCCTTAGTAGGTGTATCATTAAAAACTCGAACTTTCGTGACACATTTCTCTCATCGCAAATGTCTGTGAGCTTTTCACGCATCATAAATGGGAAGTACCTTTCGTGGAACTAATGTTACTAAATTTTAAACTCGAAGATCCAGTGTTCCCTTCTGTCGTGGTCAGAGTTCTCCTTTTGGGAAGGCAGTTCACTCAACCCTCATTGGGTGTAATAAGGCGGCTGGACGTGCTCTCACTGGACGTCCCGCTGTCAGAGTCACTTTCTCTCCCTCAGAGTCTGAACCCTTCCTCAAGACGGCCCTTAGCCAACTCCCACCAACTGCCCACCCGCACCTTGTATCATTCCCACCGCGTGTCCATATGGCCCATCCTCGTACCCTGGATGATCCTGCTAATTAAAAGGGCCAACTGCGCCCTCACCCCGAACTCCCTCCCTTCATCGGCCCAATCATTCCCCCAACACTGCCGTGCCCATGGCTTATTCCGGACTGCTTTTTTCCCTTCTCCCACGCCCGCTATGCCTTCACTCGGAGGCTGTTCCTCGGAATTGGGTTCCGTCTCCAAAAAGTTCCTTTCCCTTCGTTCTCGGGATCAAGATTCTTCTCATAATTGAGCCTTTTTCGATCCGAACCCGGAGGGGCAAGCCTCCCTTCCCTTCACCCTATCACACAACTCAACCATCCACCCCCCCCTCTCCGAATTCTCCCTCTCCCTCTTTCTCTTTCCACCTTTCCCCTTCGCCTCGTCCCCTCTGCCGATCGTACCAACCTTACAGCCGCCGTCGCGACTCCATCTCCTTTATTTGCTCGGACCCACTCGATCTTTAGCTCGCCTTATCCCCCTCCCCTCCCCCCCAACGTCCAACCCCACCCCAAATCTTCTTTCCTCCCCTTATTTCTCTCACCCGAACATCACCAGCCTCCTTCCTCTTCCTCCCCGTTTTCCTTCTGCCTCTTCCTCGGGCGATCTTGCCTTAATATTGCCGTTTCCATTCCCCCTTCATTCCCCCTCTCCCCGCCACGGTTTGGCGGATCGGGAGATGTGTTCCTTTCTTCTCGGTATTCTCGGTCTCATTCCTTCCCCCCCTCCCCCAGCATCTTCTTCATGATTGCCAAGAGCGTTGGAATGCGTTGATGTGACTCTGATTGGCGCCTTCGACGGCAGCCTTTCCTTATTCCCCCGGTTCAATCGTCGTTCCTTTGTATCCATGAGAACTTGATTATTTCGTCTTGTCGTCATTCAAAGGTCATCGGAGAGAGACTGATATCGGAATTCTGACGTGGCTTGATGCTTTTTTATTTACGGATCTTTGATTCGCACCGTCATTACTAGTTCTTCAGCTTATGGATAACGAGTCGTCTTGTCCCACGAAAAAAACCTTTGTTCACATCAAGTTGATAGATTTTGGAAAATATTTGTACATATAAATAAATAAATAAATATACATATATATAATTACAATAGTACAAGAAAAAAATACAGCACAAATAAAAGAAACTTACACTTGGATCAGAATTTTCGGTGGTCGAGGCACACCTTTTTCTTAGGGATCGAGGAAGACAATATTGAATTTATGGGAACGAGGTTTCACGACCCCAGGAACATTACACGAATTATATTATTACATTTTTATCTTTAAAATGAATGTTTAGCAGATGAAAAACTTGATAAAGATACACTGTTTCTTATAATAAATAAATAAATTTTTATATATATACTAAATAAATATCCTTTTTGTTCTTTTGCCTATATATATATTTATATGTATGTATACATACACACACACACATATATGTATATATAGAACTTCTTCCTCGATCCCTAAGAAAAAGGTGTGCCTCGACCACCGAAAATTCGGATCCAAGTGTAAGTTTCTTTTATTTGTACTGTATGTTTATCTTGTGCTATTGTATATATATATATACACACACACGCATAATATATTATCACATTAAACTACAATTCTACCAGATTCCTTCTATAACATGATTCTTAAGCATTATGTACGTTAATGTGATCCCTATCGGGGATATCGGAGTAACTCAAAAAACTATTTTACTTAGTATCCGGTCTCGATGCCGGTTTACAAAGTGGAAAATTCATGATACCGTTCCCTTTTATAACTTTTACCTTTAAGTGAGGATATCGAATAAGTTTTTTATGCGAATAACAGACTTGATAGACGTGAAACACATTCATTCCTCGAAGAAGCTTTCGCGGAACTGTGGCAATCGGAGCAAATATCTTTACTGCATTATTTGATTACTGAAAGAAACTTTTATTTTGTAAAGCTCCTATCTACTTCTATCCTGTTGAAACAACCTATCAGACATTTTTATGAGGAACACTTATATTTCACCTTAATGTGATTACTACTTTTAGTTTCCCAGGATAAATCAAGAAATAGCGACAATCATTCTTTTTGGAATGAAATAGTTTTTCTTGGGAAAAGCTAAAGTAACTTACGTGAATTTTTACCTAAATTTTCATGGAATGATGAATTTCATAGCATTGAAAAAGAGTAATAAAAGTTTTTCAGTTGGATAGGTTGGATCACGATTAGGATGAAGTAGGATCTAAGAACAAATTATACGCAGAAGACAAATTGAGGAGGAGAGTGGGAAATAAACATTATTGTTTATGTAAAATTAATTCTGTGCCGCGTGACAGAGAGCTTTGTTATCATCCTCAAAGCAAATCGAAACTGGGTGCTAAGTAAAATCTCAGATCCATTGTTATCTTTGTTGATTTTGTGGTAAGGAGGCATTTAAATTCAGCAATTTTTTTCTCACAGTTTTTCGTATTGAAAAAAACGTAATTTGCCAAAAGTCCGCTCATCATGGAGACGGTGCATGATTTGAAACGCCAAGGATTTTCTGCAGAGACTTATTGGATCTTCGGCGAGTCGGTTATCACGTGTATAGTTGCGGAAGAACGCCCAGGGGCCGCGATCCTTGCCGTCGTTATGCGCCCATTCAACCGGCGCAGCGTTTTCATTCGCGATCAGTGGGTTTCGCATCAGTGTTATGGACCCTAGGCCTGCGTCAGGGCTTTGATGGCGTCAGCGGACTAAACGTCCGAGGTCACCGTTTACCCGATCCTTGTCATGCAAAGTCCAATGGCCGGCAAAAGCGCATTTTATGCTACAGACGAGTTAGCAATCATCTTTGCCATCATTTACGATCAAGAGCTCTCACATTCGTGTTTCGCTGCCCGGTTCAAATCCATTGGCATGTCAGAAAGGAAAGGGGTTAATTAGGGTGCTTGACCTCAATGAAATTACTGCGTGCGTCACTATTTTATGCAGAAATAGACTTGTGAGAAAAAAATAGTGCCGAATGAAGAAATAGAAGAGGATAGAATTAATTTACGGAAACATTTCCATGTTTTGATTAAATCTTGAAATGTGACTGTTATTAAGTTTCTTAGGTCCGATAACCTTTCAAATCTCTATATACACTCGAAAATACATCCGCTCATCAAATGCAAAATTCTTTACTCACTGCATTAGTTTTCATTTTTATTTTTTTAAATTTAATATTATATTTTAATCTAATTAATTTTTAATTGGATTATTTTACCGATGATAGATATTTTAATAAAAGTTTTTCACTCAGGTACACTACATAAGATGTAAAAATTCTATTGTCACAAATAAAACTGCCTTTAAGTTCATTACTAAAGTTGTCCATAAACTTAGAGCGTACCGCGGTCTATTTTTTCTTTATTTTTTTCTCATAATTTAATAAAACATGTATCAAGGAAAATAACATGTAACATCTATTTTCACCACTTTGCAGGACGCCCATTCTATAGATATATAATTATCAAGACCGAACTGTAATTTATTTAAAAAATTTTCTGCAATTTTGCTGCTGTAAAAACCGATTTTTCAAAAAAAATTCAAAGCACTGGATTGGTGGTGAACCTCCTCCTCCCCCCTCCCCCTTCACCTTTCGTACCTAATTGCTCCCTCCTCCTTGTATGAATGACATCCGAGAACCAATCAGCCTCCTCCCCTATCCTTCCCCTTCCCTTAATTCCTTGTTGAGTACATATACAACTATTGGAATATGTTAACCTTTACGTGATGATGACGCTAAGCGTCGTAAAGAGGTGTACCAAACAAGATTTTAGTGGGAATACAATTGATGTCAAAATGAATTTCCTCAAAGTTGAGCCGGAAACCCTTTAATTCAGCTAAAATAGGCGAATAGAACCAGTAGTAGTACATAGTGTTTTTATATTTATGGTGGGTCTATGGCCTTTTAGAACCTCCTATTATGGAAGGAAAATTCAATTCCTCCTCAATTCTACAAATATAACCCCGAGTTGGAACTGGAGCCCAAATCCGAATTTGGTTTGTCGGCCCATAACTTAACCCTGCCGTAAGCAGTTCATTTGTTCAAAATTCCTTAATCGAATGAAGGTTTCGCCACGGAGTAATGGGTGTTTATCGGTAACGTGGCAACTGAATTTATGAGATATAACATCTCCATCGGGATTATTACTTTTTATTAATCCGGGAACCAGTAAAGAAGAATAAATAAATTCAAAATAAATGACACGGCTCCAGACTCAAATGTTCTACAGGGATTCGAGGTGATGTTCGTTGCTCTCGAGACCTGCCGCCGCTGACGTCATTTCCGTCGCGGTGGATACACCACGTGTCGGAGATCGTACGGAGAATTCGTCCGAGGGGGATTTTTTCCCCCCTCTCTTTTTTCGAGAAAGGGGGGAATCCGAGCCGAGATGAGTTACGGAAGAAGTTAGGCGAGAGGCGTTGAGGGGGAAGGCGGGGTTCAGGGTGGAGGTGGAAAGGGGGAACCCGCCCGCCCGCAGCTGTATAAGCAGGATCTATCTCAAGCATCGCGCTTAACTGATTGCGCAGAGCCATCACATCGTGCACAGTGACATCAAATAAAGTTCTATTTTTATGCCGTTCT
>WURS02057248.1:0-10782 GCA_011762765.2 Rhinocypha anisoptera | reverse complement strand
AGCTCAACTGGCCGACAAAACTAAAGAGAAGCCAGCAGCAACACCAGAATTCGTGCTAACCGAAGACGAGCAGGTGCCCCGTCTCTGACGAGCCATAGACGAGAGATAATTCGTTGCGTCGATCCAGCTTTGGAAAAAAAAATATCCAGACACCAATGTTTATAAGAGCTACTGTTGAGACTGAGACTTTGTGGAATTTCATTATGAAAGTAAATTAAACACGCATTGCGTCGCCACAGGAAAAAGAATTTTTTTTATTTCCGACTAGTTTCGCTACGTAATAGCATCTTCAGGATGGCCATTTCCCTGAAGATGCTATTATGCAGCAAAACTAGTCGGAAATAAAAAAATTCTTTTTCCTGTGGAAATGCAAAGTTTGTTTAATTATTCCTTAGCCAATGTTTATTTATGCTCCTAAATCCATTACCCTAATAGTTGAGCATTGTTAGTATTTCTGTTTATAGGATGCGTCGACTGCTGTGATCTACGTATTTAGCCACTCTTCAAATCATAGGAAAAAACCCTTTGGATAAACACAACACCCGTGACAACCTAGACTCGAACCCACGACCTTGGTATTATCCGGCGAACGCGCTACCTCCAGAGTGACCCGACCGGCCCGAATTGTAGAATTAAACATTTTACAAAGATCCATCCAAGTAAATCACAAAAACTTGTCTCTGTTGGAAAGGACCGAACGTTTCAATAAAACTCTTAAGAGTTATAGTGATTTTAAAGAGCGAAATGGAAGAAAATAAGTCATCAACAAAAATGCTAGTAATGTTCCTAGATATACGAGCGTGAAAAATAATTTTTTCAATAAATTAAACGAAAAATATAGTAAATTATGTGTTTAGGTAATTAGGAAAAAAAACAATGCCAGTAAATGACGATGTTGCAAAAATAACAACATCCATGTATGAAATAGTTGGCTCAAATTACGATACTTGAAACATAGGAAGGACATTAAGCGGTGGAATACGTAAGTAAAGAGACACTCGAATTACAGGAAGAATTAAGCAAAGGATTAGGATAGGATAAGCTGTAGGATATCGTTTCAATTACAATTAACTTTTCAATAAGCATAAGGAGAACCCCAGTATCAAAAGAATCATCTAGCAAATGAAACGAATGTATCATATCCACTAAAGTAACTGCTTACGAGCAAAAAAATTCAGAAATAAACAATACTCAATCGATCTGAGGAAAATGTTAACACTGTATATTTACACATATATATTTACATTTATATATATATATATACACATGTATACATATGTATATATATATATACATATAATACACATAAACACACATACAAGTATATCCTACCTTGCATATACGTATACCTTACCTTTCATAATGTATATATCTTTATCTCTAATCTCCAGAGAAAGAAGTTTTAAATCCATCCATTCCTCAGCCTATCTTCCTGATTTAACGTTCATGGTCTGACTTTCCGCAGTAAGACAGGGTTTATAATATGCATTTAACATCAACGATAAGTGAATTTCCACAGTAAATTTAACCTGTACTTCGACATACGGTCAACCAGTCGCTCCCAACCTATTTCTTTCAATTCTTCCTAATTTTTCCGTGAGGCTGCTATGATGATGATAATACCTCTTAAAAAAACTTAACTGTCCTCAGCTGCATTCGATCTGATGAAAAAACTAGACCTACAACGTCAGGATTCCCCACTCGTGCGGAATACCTTAACAATAAGTGAGGTCTATCCAGTGTAATAACGTATTACATGATCGTAGATTATCGTTATCGCAGCTTTGTGTTATTAAATCACCCTTTTTATTTCATATTTTTTCATTGAATCCCTTCTTAAGGTCTGGTGTTATTTCATCATCCGTCTCATATTCTTTAATAAGAGCGTGCTTATGAAAGGTTGTTATGTCCAACGTAGTTTAGATTTTGATCGAGTGCAAAGTAGAGCACCTAGATTTATAAGGGTGTTATGTAGTATTTGGATATAATTTTGCTTTCCTTTCCTGCAAATTACGATTTCCCTCGATTTACATTTTCTCCCGATTTACACTTTTCCATTGTCCCCCCCCAAAAGTGTAAAAGAGGAGTTTCACTGTATTCACAATGCTACACTAAATACACCTTCTAATGACTCTTACATCCTTACACATAGGGATTTTCAAGCACCAAAAACACAATGCCCCTACAAGTCTCCATGTCACGAGGTCTATTCACAGAGTTTTTCTGGATTTCTAAGTTGAAAACTCTTTTCACCCTCGTGAGAGACTTTTTTCAGTCTTGTTGACCTCCAGGAAGTTGCAGCACCCAACCCCAAATTTCCATTGCCAAAACAATATACAGTACCCTAAGTATCAGGTGTGCTATCATTGGTAAAAGCTCATTGCTTTCAAAAGAATCACTTATCATCACCAAAATACTTTCCATCACCAACTTCTTATTTATGTAGTAGTAGTATTTCTGTTTTTATAGGGTGCTTTGACAACTATGGTTATTTTGGACCTCTTCAAGTCACAGAAAAAAACCATCTGTTCAAACACAACAACCATGCCCTGGGCGGGATTTGAACCCGCGACCTTTGAGTTAGACGGAGAGCATGCTACCCACCAGGCCAAACCGATCGGCTCTTATTTATGGCTGACAAAATTATAATTTGATTCTCCTGGTGAAATACCACTCTACCTTAACAGATGAGAAAGAGATGACTCTTACCTGGAGTGTATGGATGTTGACTGTAATTGGTCTGATATGGGTCTTTTCAATGTTAGCTCTTTGATGCAGGCTGCCAAAAAACCTCACATCGTAATGGTCCCCATCTACTTTTATGACCTGAAATTCAATAATGAAAAGGAATGTAAAAAACAGTGGAAATTGAACTGGAAGTAGAAAACAGATTAACAGTTCCAGGAGGTATTAAAACCAGGAAAAATGCATTTAAAAGAAAAACTGAAGATCATGTCTGATGCAATGCTACATTTTAGACTAAGTTGAAAAATTCATTATCCTCCAAGCTGATGCATATTCCACAAAACCCTTAAGTGTTAACTACACAAATGCAAATGAGACTTTAAAAATTTTAAAATACACTGCAATTTCACAAATTTTATTCTTAAACTCACAACCCAGGTTTCACCACAGTGTGGCATGAGACTTTGACTAATTTCAGTACAGGCCAAATTTAAAGATAGGAGCTGACTAACCAACAAAGAATTAAGGCAAAAATTGAGAGGGAATTTATTTTTCTAAAATCACTTCAAACGAGAATCAACTTCATTTTGTTGTCAATCAGTAACAATTTTTATTTTGGCAATTCTTTAACTTGTCTTCATACACAAAAGGATTAAAAAAAGAATTTTAATTTAAAAATTTGTCATTCTCAGTCCAGGGACTACTTTATTTAATGTATCAAACTTATTTACAGTGACTTAAAAGAATGGCATTTCATTCTAAATATAAACACAACATACATTCTTCTTCACTGTCAATTAACAATTCACCAAGACTCTAAGAATCCACTATCTATTGCTAGATTGCATGTCATTAACATGATTACTATGCTGCCTCATCATGTAATTAGAGTAAAACCTCTCAAGTTGCCCACTATCTAGATCCCTATCACAACTATGGGAGGCCAACATAGTGAAGTTTTACTCACTATAATTTTAAAATTCCAAATTTTTTAATACTTCTGAGAATAAACCAAGGACACATTTTCCTGAAATAAAACCTTTTAATTTTCTTACTAAGGTGGATAGATTTAAAAAATATGATTTCTTGGGAAAACTGTCTTCCAAATATGCCACTCACTCATAAAATGAAACCATAATGTAACTGAAAGTTCCAACTAACTTGAGGCTTTTACTGTAATATCAAAATCAGCAACTCTGCCGAATTTCAAAGCAAATCTAAATAAGAGTGGTTTACTGAATGAAGGAATCACAAGTGAGTGCATGAGTGAGTTATTACAAAAGTTGAATCTGCTTTACGAAAGACTCTTAAAAGTCTAATTTGGTAGCATACTGACTGACCTTGGCTGGCCAATACGGAAATCCCTTTTGCTTGGCATATACAAGGTCATGTGGAGGGCGGCAGGGCTTGCAAAACCAGTGTTTGTCTGCCTTCTCGTTTGACATCCTGTAGCAATCCTTGCACTGTCGTATCTCCCCGAGGTCGTACACACAGTCACGAAGCATCTGTCGCGCTTGGTCAGCAAGGCTGCTGTGCACTGCAGATGAAGGGCACATTTTTTAATTTTCAACAATCTGGAGATCTCCAACAGATCTCCTTTCCCTCTTAGACATTTATTCACAGGCATTCCAGCAGTAAAAAGTAGGTTTCTGGTAGACATTATAACTTACTAAAAGGAATTAAATTAGAGGTATCAGATCATCAACAATTTCTGAACGATTAAAGTTTGACGTAAAAATAATAATTCTCCACCGTGAGTTCTGTGTACTTTCTGCCTCCCTTCGTGCCATCTGACATGGCTACTGTTTATTGCCTTTGTATATCTTTTTCACAAAATTCTACCTTTTATGATACTCAACAACATCTCATAACCTCTTTAAGTAATTCCAATGAAATGAAAAGTGAATAGACTACCTACAACTTGATAACAGTCAAAAGGTGAAGATTTCAGCAGCACAAGTAATGTGCCATAAGATGACTTAGAGGGTATCTATTGGAGCCCATTTGATAACTAGTTTCCACAATAGCATATGACTTTGTTCAAAAGAACCAAGTACCACATCTCAAAAAGTGAAATGAGTCACATTATTAACCCAGAATAAACACTATGCTACACTACTGTAAAAAAGCTCAACTATGAATGGTAAAGAAAGATTAAAAAGAAAGGTGATGAAAATGAGTAAAATTCAACTCACCTCCATGATAAATAACTACATTATGAACAATTAGCTGGGCATCCGCACGAAATTCTTCAAGGGTACGATACCTATAAAAAGCAAATGGATGTAAATCAGTGAAAATTCTCATTATAACCAGTTGATTCAGTCAAAAGTCCAAAAGGACTCTTGTCTTGCGAGTTTTCAAGGAAAAATGCACAAGAGATTCCCTGATGCGGAGTCAAGATAAGTACAATCAGAATGAACTATTCATGCAGCCTTGAAGATAATATCATGAGGAAAGTAATATTTTTAATTTTTAAACATTGAAAGAAATTGACGATGGGACTGCATGCTGAAAGGGGAATTTGAATGGCATTTTTTAATATATAATATTTAATGAAAATATCTAAAAAAAAAGCAGTAAACAATCATTAATAGCAGTAGTATTTCTGTATTTAGGGTATGTTTGCATTTACAGTCATTTACTTAACTCTTCTAAGTGAAGAAAAAACTTAATTAGATGAACATAACATCTATGCCCTAGGAGGGACTCAAACCAACAGCCTTTGGATTGACCAATGAGCCTACTATCCAGCAGGCTAACTGGCCAGCTAAATGATTGTTACTTCAGAATATAAAAGTATTTATACAAAACTGAGCTACATTCTAATTTCAAGTTTTATTGCTAAAGCCTACATTGAAAAATAGCAAAATGAAGAAATAATAAACTAAGAATTAAAAATATCCAACTCATTATGCCTGACTGTATATTCATGCCATGCAATTTCACTATTTTCACTGCAAACATTTCATAACAACCTTGTACAAAGCACATACCAAAAAAGCATATGAGGGTTTCACAGTTTAAGTTAACAAGTTATTGCTAATGAAATAAACTTTGTAGATTTCACAAAATTTTATTAATTGACAGCATCATCAGGTCAGCACCTGATGAAGTTGACTATTCGACGAAACCAGTTGTTAAAATTCTGTGAAATCTTCAATTTATTTCTTTATCATTATGAAGTTTCACAAACTATAGCCTGAAACCATGGAATTTTGACAAGTTAATGTTATTTGAATACAATATTATTTTAGATTGTAAATACATCAGTATAATATATCCAAACACAAAACTGCATTTCTTATTTATACTTTATGATATTAATATATTAAACATGCCAATGACAGTTGGACATAACTTTGGGTTTAACTATTTGTGGATAAAATGACAAAATAAAGTTTTATACACATATCAAATCAATAGTAGCATGAAATTAGGTGGATACTCTTTACTGTTACTTGAAGATTAAAAGATACCATATCCCATCCATATGTGAAATATGCCATACACGAAGGCGAGAGGTACGTACTTTGCGTTAGCTGCCTTGACTGTCATGGTGGGCAGATCCATGGGGTGATACAGGAGGTGCTCCATCCTCCAAAGCCCATTGTCCTCATCAATGACCCACTTCAGCAACCCATCGCGACCTGCGTTCCCACTCAACGGACTCCCGACCAGCACCCCTTTCTTGATTGACGAGGTCGGGGATATTGACGTCGTCCGATCCACGCAGTAAGATGTCTTGCTCGGTATCTGGCGCTCCGTCACCTTCATTGGGAGCTGCAGGATAGGATGAGAGAGACAAGAGGAAATGGTCATCACCAGCATACAAACAACCCAGTGAGTCCTCCCCTGTTTCACCACAAGCTTAACCCATTTGTATCCCTTCCCTGGAATTTAAATCCAACACCACTGATTTTTAATGTATATAATCAAAAATACATTGTGAAAATAAGATCGTTAAGCCTTTCGTGCTGAAAGACCAACATTTTTTTGATCATTCAAGTATCATTCCCTAACTACGAAGAACAAAGATTTTAGTCACTGTTCCTTAGCCAGATGCAAGCTATTACAGGTATATTTTCTACCTGTTTCGACCCAACTCTGTGGGATGTCGAACCCTTCCCTCAGCCCCCGGGCCATGGTTAATTGAACCTCAGTTGGTCTGGCTGCCCCTTTCTCGGAATTTGACCATGACAGATTTTTTGTTCGTCCAGTGTATTTTTTAAGACAGCAGTATTTACAAACCCAAGTAATACTAATTAAAGCTGAATTATTATCACTTTGCGGAGCTTATACCATTTTTTAAAAAAATTCTGCCATTATTTTTAACAATGTTCTTGTATCAAATGCGGAAATAATGTGAAGTAATCCTTTGGGATTTTTGTATAGACGTAGGTTACACACAAAACAGTCTACAATGTACATGCCCGTAACATGATTAGTAAAACTCACAAAAAAGTATTTTAGCTTAATATTCATCCTGTTATAACTGCGAAAATTTTTAACTATACTGCTGAGCTGTACTGCTGCTATATTGATTAGTACTTTTGGTAGGAATAAGCTTGAGGAGAGCAATTTAATTCTGTAACAAAAGGAGACTAAATAATATAATTTTAATGTGTGAAATATAATAACTAAACATTAGTAGCCACTGGTATGTTCTTATAAGAATCTTCTGTACGACATCTTTGTTAATTTTCACCATTAAAAATATTTTTTTAAATTGCATATGCACAGAGAAACGAGAAATCCATTACTTCCATCATCAAAAACTGATTTCAAGATAATAAAAATCTATTGATAGCTCATTTCGTTAGAGAAAATGGAGATGAAATAATTTATTGGTAAAATGAAACAATCAGGAGTTGTAACTGCCGGAGAGGATTGAATAAAAAATGTGTCAAATGGGATTTGAACACCAATAACACTACACTCACACACTTGTCCTATCCACAATTCCCAAAATCCCATGGAACATGACGAATGCGGGGCACTACCATCATTAACTTCCCTCGGAGTAGTTTACATGTGTAATTCATGCTTGGGTTTCATGTACACTAGGGTCATTGGCCTGTAATAGAACACTAATTGAATACATTAACAGCCCTAGTAACTAGATATGTAAATGGTCAAATCCAAGTTTTCTGTATCATTTCCAGTGGCAATAACTTGGTACACCAAAATCAACATAACATTCAACATTTTCACAGCGGAAAAATCAAATATTTCCATTGAATTTTTAATAACTTTCAGGAATTCACACTCAAAACTATCCCATATACTCATATTCCATGTACTAAGAGAAAAAAACAATCATTTTCTGCAAGTAGATGAAAAGGAGTCAAATTCATTCACAATTATAGTCACTGTAAAAAGGATATTTGAAAGGGTAAGGAAAATTAAGCTTCTCTCACCCTTTCCTTGAGACGAACACAGGTGAAACCGAGGAGGTGGTTCAATTCCTTTCTCTTGATCTTCAATGATTGTCTCTCAGCTGCACAAGCCTGAAAGTGTGAATTCGAAAGCATTAGAATGTAAATTGCTGGTTGAAAGAAAAATAATGGCATTATCGCAATGATTATATTATAAGGCATTAACACAAAAGGAAGCTATAAAACAGAACAGGTAAAAGAATTTTATTTTCCAGGAAGAATGGTTACAGGGGACACCAAGTGTTTTTACAGGAATAAAGGAGAAGGTGGTGGCAGAGAAAAATTCCTTCCAAAGGAATCTGTTCTGAAAGAAATAAATATATATATTTTTTTTTAAAATTCAAAAACATTTTGGAAAGATCAGAAATCAGGAGTACATATGGAAGTGGGAGTTGGACATTGGGTAGGAAAAAGGGAGAATTTAGAGGCAGTAGAGATATGTGGATCTGGAGAAGGATGATGAAGGAAAATGGATGGTAAGACAAAATAATGACATATTGTTATAAGAAATAAACAGAAAGATTTGTTGAATCAATAGGAATTTCAAAAATTAAATTTTGAGGCATGTTTTCCAACAAAATAAGCTAATTGCTATGATTATCGATAGTAAGGTGTTAGGGAAAAGAATGGCAGAAAGGAAGGGCAAGGGTTACGATTTTCAAAACCAGACAAGGAAATTAAAAGAAGAGCAGGGCCAAGGATTTACTTTGTTGAAGGGGATTTCATAAAATGGAAGTTCGTTAATTTATTAGTTACACCAATGCATTTATTAGGAAGTTGGACAGGACCACAGAATTCTTTTGTTATATGGAATATTTTGCTAGGCGGAGGAACATTATGTAGAGGCTTTACTAAATTACTTTGTTTCCAGGGCCTCAAAGCAACTACCTTCAGTACTGAAAATCAATACTCACCTTGCAGACACCACAAAGAAATTTGTTCTTGACATCATCTTCAGGCAGATCCTCCTTGGAGACACAGGACACATGGTACACCCTATGGCAACCAATGCAGCAGATCACATCACCTCCCCGATGGCACTCAAAGCAGTACCAGTCATGTTTGTCCCGTTCAATCTGACAATAAAGGAAAAAAAGCAAATTCATGAAAGTCTTGTACTGAGAAAAATGGCTGCTAGATGGAGAGCAAGAGGAGAGAATGATATACCTTAACAATGTACCTAAGGATTTATTAACCCCTAGGATGCAGGATACGTTAGTGTTTAGGCATGTGCCTGCAGAGAATACATTCATGTACATATGACTGCAGCCTTCCAACCCTCCCTAGACCCTCACCAAATTGTATGGCCCATCCTTTGCAAAAAGGTTCGAATCGTCACACTTTCCTATTGTTCCAGAATTGGGTGCCTCTTTTAAGTGCCTTTTATGACGGTTCACAACCTTCGGGTGAGTTCGACAAATGCATTCCATCCCCAAGATTTGGGAAATTGTTTTCTGACCCCGCCTTGTCATTTCTCTCAGTTGTTGCAGAGTATCGGTAGAATGCTGGTTATAAATGAAAGCATTTACTTACTGTTTGGCATCAAATTAATCAGAGATTATCAAGGAAAATAAATATGGAATTCATTTTTCGCTATATTTCAGCATGAAATATTTTTACTATAGTCAGTCATATCCTCACTACCCCCCATGGAGGGAAATGGGATAAGCAGTCAATAAGGGTCCACCACCTAATAAACCTTTGTAGGAAATAGAAGGAAAGAGTGCCCCAGTCAATTTTCTCCCACACTGAGATGTCACAAAGAAATGAGGCTCTCGCAGCAGAAGGGTTAAGAACCTAATATAAACAGTTGATATATTCAGAACAATTTCACTCCTAGAATGTGAAACAGGGCCATTAACCATTCATTTCTGCAAATGTAGTAATAATTTATAAACAATTAATTCATTTAATGTTATTTTTACTTTACCCATTAAAAAGTTTATTTTCCCATTTGAAATCGCAACTGAACGTTTCGTCACTACAGGGGGGATTACTACCAGCCTTTTCACCATTTAGATAAAGCACTCATGAAGCCACAATGACCTCCAACAATGGAAGAACACATAAATTTTGAAATAGTTTTCATAAAGGTAAAAATCTTCTTAATTACGAATTTTATAATTTTTCTACCATTTTTTTCCAAAAACTAGACTTACAAGGTGTGGCTGCAAAATAACCAGACCTAAACTTTTTTTTTAAGCCTTGACATTAGCCCTTCCCACATGGATAGATTTTGACCTGTTTCCTCTTAATTAAAATGGCCAAGCATAACATTTAAAGAATGAAATAAACAATAGTTTTTTTCTTAAACCTCAAAATAGAAGCCTAAAAATATGAATGCAAAGCCTCTAAGATATGATTTCCTAGTGTTAAATGTACGAGGTGCATTAAAGATGTAAGGCCTCCAATTTTTTTTCTCCGGACTGGAAGCAGATAGAAAAATGCGGTTTGTTTTAAAATGAGTGGGCACTCTTTGACAATGCATGACAGAGATGGCAGTACTGTAAGACAGACAGAACCTTTAGCGGCTGCCCCGAGAATGAGAACTGTTTTCGATACTTAAATGTCGACATTTTCGATACATGACCAGCGTGTAATCATTCGTGGTGTGACACTGATTGAAATTCATCACCAGTTGAAGGAGACATGTGGTGAT
>WURS02057238.1:0-10783 GCA_011762765.2 Rhinocypha anisoptera | reverse complement strand
CTATACGTTCCACTAGTGTTCGAACCAATATTATTCACATTGTGAACCTTTTCGAAGTGATTATATATATATATAAGCATTTTTATATATCCATTTTATATGTGTATTATATATATATATATATTTATTTTTATTCATTTTCATTTCTTATTTCATCTTTACAAGATATTTATTCTTTCGTGTCTTCACCAGCACCACATTTCAAATGACTCTAGTCTCTCGTTTTCCTCTCTTATTGATGGTCCACGTTTATGATTTATGTAGTGCTATTTATTGCGTACGAATTATCAGTCATAGTAATAATATTTTTCTATTAAATACCCTATAAAACTGGATTTCATCTCAAAGGGTTATTCTGTGTAATTCATCAAAACCCAGCAAACAACAATGTCGTAAATCTTCATGAAAAATAAGATTTAAAATATCTGTTGATGGTGTGATGACAGTTCTCTTCCTGGTTGATTTCCTCCATTACAGTTCACACAATGCCGCATAAAGTATTCAATTAAAGTTAAAATTTTCTTTTGTATGGCTTACTTAGAAAAATATTTGATACTTCTTCCCTATTGATAATGCTCTTGAAGTCATCGAGTGTATCCACCTGGTTGTGGTTGGTTGAACGACCCCATACAGAGAGGTTAGCTGCGAAATAAGAGAGAGTACTCAGCGAATAAGCTGGCTTGGGCAATAAGTGGTTGTTCTTGAAAACCGTAGGGGCCCATTCTTGGGTAACATGACCGTAAATCGTACGAAATCCAATGGAGACGGGGGGCTTGGTAAGAGGCAGCCGTCAACCTATGCGCAGAAAATCACCCGGGCAGCTATGTGAGTGACGCTGGAAAACACAGTGGCCAGTAAAGCGACATTCGCTTCACTGTTGGCATGGTAACAGAGGTAGATGTTAGAGAGTAACTGTAACGACTACCTCTTTGCAGTTTAAAATACAACGGGATACCACCACACGTTCTCCCGACGATCATAAGCTCACCAAATTTCTACCTTGGTTATGATCTAATGGAAACCTCTCGAGTAAAATCATTTGCAAGCAAAAAAGTCACCCATCAAAGGGCGGGGTTTAATCGGTGGAGTAAATTAGTCACATTTCAAAAAATATTTAGGATAACAACAACAAATATATTGGCTCAAGATATACATAGCCACGAAATTCGAAGAATTTTGACGTATTCTATATTATCAGGCATAACTATGTGGAAATCCATTTCTGAGAAAAGGAATAACATACACCGTATTTTTCCACTTGATTTTTAATCTAATAACAGATTAAAAATCAAGTGGAAAAATACGGAGCACGTTATTCCTTTTCTCAATATTGACGTAGTTTAACATATCTACGATGATATTTTTGAGGTGAAAAAAAATCTATAGGGAGAATCAAATTCAACTCTCTTTGGAAAATGAGATGCAATCATCGGAGAAGAGAAAGATGGAAACGCGATTTCAAAATATGATCTGAGGGAACGATATTAAAGAGTCAAAAGTTGATTGCTAGTTCAGTTCCTGATTTTTTTTGCAATTGTCATGATTTTGATTTCTCTTAATCTCTCTCCCATACTCCATATGGCTGCGACATCTTATTTTTCATTATTTCCCTCGCTTGATAAGCATTAACTACTACTTTCCGTTTCTCCATGTCCTTCCCATCTCACCTCTCATTCATCCACAGGATGTTGTTCTTTATCAGTTCCCGCTTTAAATTTTCAAGTTTTCCAAGTTCCAAAAGTGTTAAAATATTCCAAGGTTCAATTTGAACCCTCTATAGTTCCTTATTGACTCTTCCTCTTTTTACGGTTAGTGTTCCTGACCGTATCAATGCACAATGTAATTATTGTCTTCTTTACTGTACTTCCCTCCAGGAGTTCCTAATGGAGGGGGGGAAGTACAGTTCCTATGGATAATTTTACAACAATGCCCATTTTGGCTCATGTCTTCTCTGGGTAAATAGTGTGGGATGTTCACATTACATTCCACATGGGTATTGAAGTAACTAGCCTATTTAAGTGGCCCATTATGTGTCAGACGCTGTCTATAGCCACTCAATCTGAGTCAGGTATCTTTGTTTAGAGATCCTCTTAGTTTAGAAAAACTTTAGGTGAAAACCTTGTATCTAAGGGTAGAGTATCACACTCCAGATCGCTCGAGCAGTCGAGTCATCTCATTAGGTCAAAGTGGTAACCTTCGCAATAGATATGCTGATAGATAAATTAATGCTATAATTAACTATCGATATAAAATGCATGAAAGTCTGAAATGTATACTCTCGGAGTTATTAAGTAGAGAATTTAGCCACGTTGTCATTGTCTGCTTTTAAAATTATTTTACTTTATGTTATTGGCTCCCGAACGTATGGTTACCGTATAAAGAACTAACCATATTAATAACACACACATGTACATACATATATAGAAAAAAAGGAATCGTCAGATCACTCTCATAAATTCGTTAATACTAGGTTTTAGTTTTTTACTGGTAAAGCTATCAATCTGGAAGTGAGAAAAAAGGTTCCTAACTACTCCAATATGGAGTATTGCAGAGGAAACTGTTTTAGTGTTAACTCTGTCGAATTCCTTCATATTAGGAATATGGGTGCGAGACTTATGTAGTGGCGAAGGTGGAGAGAAGATAAGGTTGGAATCGTTCGAAATGAGGCGCTGCATATAAATGATGAGGATACGATGGATTAACACAATTTGCAATGACGATGTTCTTCGGAGAATCTAAATGGAAAGACGAATTTGGAAATTCATCTCAAACCGCAGAGACGACCTTATTGGCAACATTATGCACCCTGGAGGGCATTTAAAAACCATTATAATAGAAGGTCACGTCCAGGGAAAAAGATGCAGGGGGAGAATTCCAACATATGCAATGAATCGTAAATGATTCCTACGAAGAAATCGAACGGAAAGCCCAATAGCAATCTGATATACCGGTAAATTTTTGAAAACCAATCTGAGGATTGATGAATTATTCTCGGGATTTCCACCTGGTTAAGTGTTCTGCCACCGACGTTTCAACGACTGACTCTGCCATCGTCTTCAGGGTGATGATGCTGGGTGCATCATGGTGCATCAGACACCACTACCTGGTCAGCCGTAGCAGAACACTGTCTCACCCGGGACCACATCATACCCTTTGACGCTATGAAAGTTATTGCAAAAGGTAATGGATATTGGAACCGGCTGACCAAAGAGGCAATAGAAATTCGCTTGGAAAAGAAAAACTTCAATCGTGACACCGGGTATGCGCTGAGCCAAGCGTGGAGGCCCGTTCTCAACAGAATCAAGGCGGCGAGGAAGGCAAACACCAACAGCCAATCAGAGGTGACTTGACCCCAGTAGGAGAGTATATAAGTCGGCAGAGAATCATGTTATTTACCCCGAAGAGGAGAAATCCTATACCGGGGTCCATGGTCCTTGTTACTCTGTTAAATTATTGCTATTTATTATATTTATTGTATTTATTGTTTCTTGGCCATGGAAATAAACACCTTAAATCAATCTGCATACTTCCGACCTGAAGACGCTATCAGCAACGCTAGAGAAACTGTTGTCCCCACAATATGGACAGACACGGGAAAAAAACCCGAAAGAAATGAATTTTTAAATCCAAGACACCGCGGAAGCCTCAACCGACAACAATGATATACCTAAAAAGGTCAAAAATCTTATATTTTTCCGCAAAATCGGCCGCTACTCGATTCGTAGGGGTAGCGATTTCCGGGAGACGAAATGTGAACCATGCGTGTTCCCGAAACCTCTTTAAAAGGGATGAGCACTGAACAGCAGAGGTAGGAGAGTGCTCCTTCGCCGGTGAGAAGAGAGCACCGCCGGGAGAGCCTCCGCCTCTCTCCGATGAGACATTAACGTTGAAGCGAAGGCCGATTTGCCCAAGTTTCGACGCGGGGCATGCGGTCGAGCCGTCTGGGCAGGGAAAGCAGCATCCCACGGCGTCACCCCGTCCCCCTCCCCTGCCCCCAGGGAACAGCGCATTTGGTTGAGATCCCCGACGGTCCCTCGCGTAGGAAGATTTTTTCGGACTGCTAAGACACGAGAGGACGCTAACATACACGCCCGACAAACACACTCGGTGGTAAACGAGGACGGGCCTCAAGTGTTACCAAGGAACCAGTTGAACGCTCCCTTTGTCCGCACGTGGGAGCGGAAGAAAGTCCTCGAGGGAAGCGAAGAGAAACACCCACGTGAACATTCGATTTCATCTTTAACGTCTCGAGACCCAAAAAAACACTGCCTTCACGTGATCCCCGACTCAAACGTCCCAGAGAGACGAGTGTCTACATGGATTGCCTAAGATGCCGATCGTTATTTCTCCCCCTTTATTTACAATTTTCCACTCCGCGGACGTCTGCTATGAAACCAAAGGTTCTTAGACATATTGTTGGCTAACTCAACACTACGCATGCGCCAGCGGTTCCGCTGTGACGTCACTGACGACCCACGCCTGCAATAGCCGCCTGCTTGCAGGCTGGTAGGCGTTTCTGTTTTCGAACTGGTGAAGCATTTAAAAGGTTTTTTGAATCATTTCACTGTTTTTAAGATGCATAAACATATTCTGCATCCCCAAGGATTCTGTTCTGGGGCAAGGAACTCATAAGATCTATGTGACTTGGTGAAGTATTCCAGAAACCACTCCAATACTTTGCTGAAAACAAGTAAAAGGGAAAAGGTTTTCTCCTATAACAGATTTTTTTTTTCATTTGCGTAACGTTATTTATGTGAATATTTGACTTTTCCTCTCACGATACAATAGTTAGAAAAAAAAATCTCCAAGGCTTCGAATTATTAGAAAAAAAACTAGAATTAGTATCAGCGATAGTTTCAGGATTAAATATGTGAAATTCTTTCATCTTGAATTTAAATAATTACAAACCCTATCTATTACATTATATTGTCGTACTTCTATTGTTTTTATCGTCATATTTTACCTACGATACGTTATATTTTTGTAATTCTACTATTCATTGTAATTCGTTACCTATTTATTAACTTATCGTGATTCAACTGTTTCGTCGTAATTCCTTACCTTTTTTTCCACGTTTTCGTACTTCTACTGTTTTATCGAGATCCTTTAACTATCTATTCCATTATATTTTCGTGCGTCAACCGTTTCATTCCTGTCTTTTACCTATCCATTCCTTAGATTTTTCATACTTCCATCGTTTCATCGTATGCTTTTGCGTTATTTTCCATCGCATTTTCTTACTTCTACTGTTGTATCTTAACCACTCTTCACCCATTCCTCACCATCATGCTTCTAGATTTTTTTAAGGTAACTCGTAGGTACGAAAAGTTTTTATTCACGATTATCGTAATTCAACTTTTTTCTCTCGTGATTCTCATTTGCCTTATCCTTCGCGAAAGAGAAGGGCGGGAGAGCAGGGGGGGGGAGGAGGAGAGAGAATTTGATATATCGCCTCCGATTATATTCGCGTGTTTTTAACCGAGGGAACAGGTTTCCCTTCCCTCCCTCAATAAAAACAAAAATAACTCATACATTTTATGAGTAGATGTACGTAATATATTTTGTTTAGATTTTGATATCCATAATAGCTGTAACCAAACTTGTTAATAGGAAACCATATTTTTTAATTCACACGATTTTTCGTATTGAAATGAAATTATGTTCGTCATATGACTTATCGTATGGCAAAATGACTTGATTTACAGGGCTTAATAATTGTGCTCCGAATGAATTAAAAACTATAATGACATGAAAATATTAAAAAATGATATTTAGAGTTTCTGAAATAAATATTTCACCATTTACTTTCATTTGTGTAAACAAAATAGATTTAAAAAAGTATAAATTATAATTTAGTATCATATAGTTTCATAAATTTATCAGTAATTTAATTAATAACCTTAAGGAATTAAATAAAAGCAACGTTAAAAGGCAACTCATAAGGGGGAATATATTTACTGAAATAATATCGGTAGAAATATATGATTACATAATGATGGTAGTAGTGCTTTTTTCATTGGATCAAATTGAACACGAGTGCATTGACTTATGTGTGACTAAATAAAATATATTCATAATTCAAGTCATCTTGATGCATATTTTAAACGGAAGTGGCTTTATTACAGTAAAAAATAGTTTCCAAATTACACAAAAAAATTATAAAGAGGAATGATTGTTTTCAGAGATGTATACTTTCTCTAGTAATAATTTAAATGAATGAAATGAAGGGGAAATATCTAAGTTAACACTTATTTTGCCTTTATCTAAATGTTTTGTATCACTGAAATTTTAGGTTTGATTGAATTCTAGAAATTAAATTTAAAATTGGTGAAAACTTCGCAGTCTTTATATAGACAAACAGCGCTTGATTCCTCGTCCGAGTAAGAAAGTAGGTATAACATATTATTAAACTAAAAAAATATTGCCCAGTCCCGCATTAAAGTTTCCCGGTACATCCTACTAATTGTTGGCTATCTTGAGTATTTATTCTTAAAAAATTGTACCCAAATCCTATTTGCCATCATAACATAAATTAGTCACTCTAAGCACATAACAAATGGGAATCATTCTATAAAGTAATAACAATCTAATGGTTCGCTTTAATTACTGTTTAATCATTATCAAAGACTAAAATTAATTATACAAAAAATCAATAAATATAAATTGTCCCAAAAATGAATTATTAAAGCCTTTCAGAGTGAACCATATACGTATCATTGACATTGCTAACTAAGAAATATTCTTCTGCTATTTGCTAGGCTTCTTTAGAAAAGCTTAACGAAAAGCTATACTTTACATGAGAATTATTCATGATTTGTATTTTGCTTATTGTTAAAAGACATCAGATAATTCCCTTACGTATGTACGGCACCTGAATGCTCATTTTATACAAGCAATTATTTTCACTACAGAAGTTAGCGACTTTTCACTTTTGAAAATTGAGAATATATGTTATCAAATATGGTGTCATCTTGTACCTGTCTTTTATTAACAGATCATTTGCTTCAATTTTCCTGTTTCCAGGATTGCGATCGTCGGCAGACTTCAACGGCAGTCAACTATTTACTTAGACTTGTTGAATAACTCATGCCTAACATTCGAAAACAATTTCTCGCTCTTACACAATTAATGATATATCGATTGAATTGGGAACGATACTTCAATCATTTCAATCATCGATACTAACCTAAAATTTTATATAAAAAGGCAACACGCCATATTCACAATTTTGCATGCATACTCCTTTTGAAGCGAAATAGTTTTTCAACGTTCTTTTAAATTTCAAAGTATTATCTTTTATCTCAGCTTTCTTGAACGCAATGGATTCCTTATATGGAATATGTATGTAAAATTCAATAAAATAGGAGTCCATCAATATAAAATTCCACCTATCACCAATGACTTGTAAATAGTGGGAAGCGATCTTCGTTAAATATCTACTCCAACTCATTAGACCCAACTCATAGCGTGGTGATGGAAAACTAGAAAATTACTAAACTAATTCGATAATAAAGCAAATGAGGTGAGACTCTAGCCCCACTTCAGTTACTAGGACTCCAATTATCCGTATTTTTGTGGAAGATTAGAAAACATTCTTTACCAACTGCGTTTGGTAGATGCTTTTCTCACCCGGGGGCTGAGGAAATTTTCCTCGAATTTTACACCATTTGTTTTTGTTTCACCTCCAATTTTTACAAATGACTTGCTTTAACGTGCTCTCAGCAATATTCAACGTCACAGTCCGAGAACTTCCACCCAAGTGAAATACTCTAACCCCTTCTCGGCACTTAAAGTCTCTGAAATTTTTCTCGAAGTCCATTATCTCTTCCCCTCGGGCAATTCAACCCTTCTGGCCGTCTTTTCGCTCCGTCTGCTTCCCTCGGCGAAGAAAGGGTTAGGTGGACTCAGATCGTATCTGATAGCAATTTTAAAACTTTTGACAAATTAGATAAGTCCACCGGAGGACTGCTAACAGTTCTCAGTTCTTACTTATACCCATTCAGAATTGGGAAATCGCAAAGTAAAGCTGACAAAAGAACTGTTCGGCGCCTGCATACGCGATGGAGAAGAAACGGCCGAAAATAAACCACTAAGGGTATAAATGATATTTTGCAGATCTAGTATCTGTTTTTATCACTTTATTTGTTTAATAAAGACCAAAAACGAGTTTCATTTTGAATTATTATGAGAGTGATGGAATGATATATGGAAAAATTGAATTTGAAACGCAAAACAAACAAATGAATACGCAGATTCCAGTTAACCGAAAGATCGCGGGTTCAAATCTCGCCCAGGGTATGGTTGATGTGTTTGTCTAGATGGGTTTTTTTATGACTTGAAGAGGTGAGCAATGACCATAGTTGTCGAGGCACCCTATAAACGAAAATACTACTACCGAATATGAAGATACAACAGAGAATTTATCACATTATAGATCAGCTGAGTAACGTATGGTCATGGTAGTAAGGAAAATTTGAAAAAGCACTTTCTGGACTCCACATGGTTAGTGTAAAATGCAAGTGATTTTCTTTGCTGCTATTATTGAATACTTATTTCTATAGCTTCACACCTGAATTAAATAAGATGCCGGTCTTGGTGGTGGCAGGGTAATATCGCTTTTTTCTAATCTGGAGGTCGCGGGTTCGGATCCCGACTGGGTGAGTTTTCATTCTCCACCTACGGGATGGAAGTATGTGTTTCGTCCGTGTTATTTACATTGTTATATTTTGCCAGCGCAATTGGCACAGTGCTGTGAGCGGGAAAATGAATAATTAAGTGGACAGGTTCTGAGGTAACTAATAAACATTTTTATGGTTTAGTGTTGTAAAATTTAATTCAATTTACCTGAAAAGAGCTTCTGATTTATGACACCTCTGTCTTGAGTTGGCAGTAAGTATCCATCGGCCACTATCCTTTTTCGCTGAATTTCGTCGATGTAGTTTTTCCTGGTCTTCCCTTTCCTGTCTTCTCCAACACTTTCCCTCCAATATTGTTCCAATAAGACTGTTATGTCTCGGTATATGAACCCAAGAACTTTACTCGCATTTACCCATCAAATTTACTAGCTGCGTTCATTATTTACCTCTCTTTGTATTTCAACATTCGCTTATCTCCCAAATCCAACTAATTTTAGCATTATTCTCCATTTCGCCTGTTTCCAGGAGGGCCCTGTTTATCTTTTATAAAGTCGAACATTTACTGCCACGTAGAAAATTGATCCAAATTGAGGATCTTTGCAACATCAGATCTATATGTTTGCATGTTAACGGATTTCTTTTAATGTGTATAACTTGTTTGGTTAGTGTTACCCTTCTTTTCACTTCTATTGAGGAATCAAGGAATCTGTTGTCCTGAGTAGAAAAATTATTTTGCTTTTTAATTAATTTCGTTTGGTTTTTATTAAATTTTTTGCTCAGTGTCATTGACTTTCATTGACTCTCTATTTCGATAAAATACTTTTAAACGTATTTTGAATGATTTTCCAGTTTTATCTACTACAGTGAACATGAATAATATGCAGGATATAGGACTCCTAGTATGAAAATATACCCGTGAATTATCATTACGTTGGGTCTAACCGTTGAAATGTGATAAGAATTTCTCCCTCTTTTAATTGATACTTATGATGTTTACATATATTTATTCATTGAGCTCCGTCAGGCATATATCAGATCATGCGCACAGCGACATGTCTCTTTTTTCAAGAACACTTATCAGTCATTGAGGGCAGAAAAAAATTTAGCCGTTTAGTCATGAATTGGAGAACGCCAATAACTAATTACTAGAAAGATGATATGGAAGACACCAATAAAAAGCTATTTTAAATGAAGGACGGTAAAGATAATTGCGTTAATTTATGATTGCATTCTTATTATTGTTAAAGTTACTGAAAATAAAGGAATCAGAGCGATGTTGTCAATGTCAATGTTGCCAATTTACATTTTGAAAATTACAATTTAGCCATTCCCCAAAGAGCCATTTCTCTGCAAGGAGTAGAAAATTTTATCGTAACCCAGGAATTCCCTAAATAATTTCTGTCAGCTAAATGCAAGGAAGTTTGGGGCATATTTTAACCAAAGATCTATGGGTGGAGAACCAAAATAAATAACCTCCATTGCGATTACAATGATATCGTCGATACAAACAAGGTCATATATTCAATACATCATACACGTTTGATGAATACTTTGCTTTACTGATAATTTAAGTGTTTTCGTCTCTTAAACTTTTGGAGCTAAAAATCAGAGGTCCAAAAGAAATTTTGAACTTAGAGATCCTTATTGCTCTTTTCAGAGTGCCGAGGAACATACAGCCAACAATATTATTAGTAATTTTTAAGGCTATTTTTTTTTACAGAGCGCTTTTGACGATCAGGCAAGGTGTTCTAAAACGGAGAACGAGCAAGGGGATACAGAAAACGAGGTCACTATCCCGTGTGGACTTTAAAACTACCCTGCTAACTATTATGGATGGTGCATGAGTAAAAACACCGGAACCAAAAAGCAGGAAAAATGGCCAGAGAGAGAGAGAGAGAGAGAGAGAGAGAGAGAGAGAGAGACGGGCAGAAGAGAGCCGAACACGGCACCCCAAAATGGCACTACACTTCCTTTTCTCCCTCTCCTCTCCTCCCGTCAATAAAACATCGACCTATGCTCAAATCCCTAAATTTTCACCGGCGCTTCTTTTCCCTCCTGGTCGAACACTCCCTCGCCCACCGTGTCGATTGGGAGGGGGGGGGGGAGGAGGAGGGCCCCTCTACCGCGTGGAGAATCCTGAGGTCGTC
>WURS02057227.1:0-10783 GCA_011762765.2 Rhinocypha anisoptera | reverse complement strand
TCTCTCTCTCTCTCTCTCTCTCTCTCTCTCTCTCTCTCTCTCTCTCTCTCTCTCTCTCTCTCTCTATCTCTTTCTCTTTCTCTCTAAGTAAAGAAAATGAGATATGATTGCTAATGTTTGCTTATACATGAAATCTTTTCGTATTGAGAAAGAATGAGGGTAAGTGAAGAGTGATAGTAAAAGAGAGATAGATAGAAAAAGATGAATTAGTGGTTGTCGTAGAGAGCGATAGAGAGAGAGAGAGAGAGAGAGAGAGAGAGAGAGAGAGAGAGAGATACAAAAAATATCATCAGTGAAACCAAAAAAACATCTTTTTGGAAAGATGACATTTTGCGTGTGTGTCTGTCTGTGTAAATGATGGTATGTTTAGATAGAAAGTTGAACAAATGTGAACTAGAGAGAGAGAGAGAGAGTAAGAAAGAGAAAATTGAGTTTCAATCTAGAGGATTCTAGAGAAACAGTTGCCCTTGTCACTTTGAGTATATTTCTCATCTCTCTCTCTCTCTCTCTCTCTCTCTCTCTTTCTCTCTCTCTCTTACTTGCTATTTTTCTCTTGTTTGCGCACTCTATGTGAATTCATGTTGATATGATTTCAATTTAATCAACTCAAGTCGGAGATGGGTAAAACCAACTGGGGATTGAGATGGAATAATGAAAGAGAGAGAGGATAGAATATATAAAAAAGAGATTAAAGTTGGAGAGTGAGTAAGAGTGAGAGATGAGCAAAAACCAAAGAAAATACGAATTCTCATTTGGTAGCTTGATTGCTTACTTGCAACCATACAAATCGAAAAAGATTTCTCTTTCTCTCTCTCTCTCTCTCTCTCTCTCTCTCTTACTTACTAACTCTCTCAACAAACGAGAAATTTGAATTGCATGATCCTGAAAATATAGTAGAAATAGAAGAGAAAGAGAGAGAGAGAGAGAGACTGAGAGAGAGAGAGAGAGAGAGAGAGAGAGAGAGAGTAGATGATATGAGATATAGGAGAAGAGAAAATAAGAAAGAAAAAGGATAAAATATTAAGATTAAAAATATATGAAATGAGGTTTGTGTTTCATAGTGTAATTTACATTTTCGGTGTTACAGTTTTATATTATATATTAATTTTGTCTTTTCTAGTGGTAAAAATTGGAATTTCAAGAGAAAAATGTAGAATTGAATAGCGAGAGAGAGAATTAAGTGACAGAGAGGGAGAGAGAGAGAGAGAGAGAGAAATAATTTGGTTTCAAGTACAATTTCAACTTATATATTTCAAATTATATTTTTGATTATTTTTCTGAGAAAGAGAGTGAAAAAGAAATTGAGGTTGCGAAATGTGTAAAAAAGTAATTTAGTTTCAACCTTTATTCCAACAATTTTTTCTTCATATCTTGATTTCGAATTTTATTAGAAAAAGACGATTTAAAACTTGAAATTTGACTTAAGAAGAAACGAGTAAGGGTTCATTTATCAATAGAAAATGAAAGAGTGAGACATAGAGAGAGAGAGAGAGAGAGAGAGAAAGAGAGAAAGAGAGAAAGAGAGAAAAAGAGAAAGAGAGAAAGAGAGAAAGAGAGAAAGAGAGAAAGAGAGAAAGAGAGAAAGAGAGAGAGAGAGAAAGAGAATGTGAGAAATGACACAAGCACTCACTCACACACACACCAAGATCTGAATGCAATTCATGTCTTGATAGAGACGACATAACATTTGCAACTTGTCGAGACAAACATGATCATAAAACAATTACATTATCATGTTTCTATCATGTTCCATGTTGTTCCATCTCTTCCTTTAGTCTGAGACGTTGATTAATGTGAATTCTTAATTAGACTGCTTGATCAATATTTGTACAATCAAACACCGAGAGTTTGAACGTACTTATATAATTTACATAAAATATATATTCTCTAATAACAATGAAAAAATTGAATAATTTTATATTATTATTATTTAAATTATATGTTGTGATAAAATAAATTATTTTGTTTTGCATATAGTAATAAACGGCTTACTCGATGATAATTTTAGTTGACTGTTATTTTGTGCAAACTAAAAATTCATATTTTAAATTTGCTAAAAAATTTGCATTTTAATATTTTACTGTTTTTTTGTTGTTTATAATTTAACTAAGATGATAATGAAAAAATAGTTAAAACTAACCTGAAGTGTAAAGGGACGTTGAAGAATTTCAAACTTCTGCACATCAAAATCGACTCCAATGGTAGCCTTAGCGTCGGCATCGAAGACATCGTATCCGAAACGATTGATAAGGGAAGTCTTGCCCACGGAAGCATCTCCCACCACGTTGCACTTGGCAATGCGAAGTCGTTGGCCCACCGGAGCCAGATGAGCCGTCTCGGGTCCGTTGGTGTCGGCACGGCACGCTTTGAGCACTGCTGGATTGAAGTCCTCTTCGCGATACACTGACCACGAGGAATCCAGTGGTAGGACCCACTGGTCCACACGACGAATTGGTCCAGTCATTTCGCTTGGATCGGGCAAAACTGATGAATTCTGTCGTAGACATTCAACACAAATTTTAAACATGTTAGAATGGTATTTATGACATAAAAATAATCATAACACAGTCATTTCTTTTTCGTGAGAGTGGCCAAGCTCAGTGTAGAGTAAGGAACAGTACACAGAGAACGTACTGTCACTCACTCTTACTTACTACTTACTCTGCTTTTGCCAATCCCACGAAAAAAAATGAGTCCTATGAAAATAATAGAATATAACAATAATAATTAACTGATATATAATAAAATTTAGACATATAATTATAACTTTTAAAATTGTTATTTAAAATTGTCCTAACCCGACACTATTTAAAAGTGTATTTTTACTAATTAAAAAATAAATAATATATTTGCTAAAAACTACTAACCTTTAAAAAAATAAAATTTAGATTATTATAATTGTTTTAGTATTAGAAAAAAATGCAATTTTTTGTTTGTATTTGATAAAATAAATTTATTTATTATTCAAATAGGGAAATTTGGCTAATGTTTAAATTAAATTTGAATAGACATATTTAACAAACAATATTCAAATTAAATAAAATTATTTTAAAAAAATTTTAACAAGGTGTCACTAACAAGTCAAAATAAAATTTTAGTCAAATTTGGCATTTTTGTTATAATTATAACTATATCCTAAAACTTGGAAAAAAAGTTTAAAATAATAATTTATATTAATTATTAAAAATAACTAAATAACTATTAATGAATAATAATAGTTAATTACCATTTTAGATAATGTGTAAATTAATGTTGTAATAAATCAAATGCAATGATATGAATATGCAGCAAAAAAGAAAAATAGAGAATAAAGATAGAAAAAAAGATAATAAATTTTTGGCACGTGTAACGTTCTCCCGTTAACAAGGAGGGTGATTGAAGATGATCAATTGATCGATAGATAGAAAGGGAAAATGATACTTGTCAATCATGTGTTAAAAGGAGCACTTTGTATGAGATAGCAAACGAGATGATAGATGAGAGTGAAGAGAGAGGGACACCATCGTGAGAGGTTGACAAACCAACACCGACTGGATAGATTCGACTTGACAAGGTTAATATGATTCCAGAGAGAGAGAGAGAGAGAGAGAGAGAGAGAGAGAGAGAGAGGGAACAGAGGTAAAGAAAGTGAGAGAGATAAATGAAAGAGACATACAACAGACATAAAACCTAAGGTATCTCGAATATATCTCTCAATGTTCAATAAGGTGAAGAGAGAAAGTGTGAGTGAGTGAGGAATAGTAAGTAAAGTCAGTGATGCGAGCAGGGTTAAAGTGAAATAGAAAGAAATAGAGAGACAGTGAATGTGACACGCGACTGAATGCAAGCAAGAGAGAGAGAGAGAGAGAGAGAGAGAGAACAAGAGAGATGGATGGATGGATGGAAGCTTTATGGATAGAACGCTTCACTGCGCTACTGGTGGTTTCATAGCGGGAGAGAAAGAGAGAGAGTAATTGAGGATACTAAAATAAAATTCCGAGAAAGGAGAGTGACATAAAGGAAGATAAATAAAAGAGATAGTTTATGAAGAGAGAGAGAGAGAGAGAGAGAGAGAGAGAGAGAGAGAGCATGAGAGATAGTTGAAAAATAAAGTTCAGCGCACTTCCATTTACTCTCATTTACTCTCTTTCGCTCGCTCTCTCTCTCTCTCTCTCTCTTTCTCTCTATCTATCTCTCTCTCTCTCTCTCTCTCTCTCTCTCTCTGGTTTGGGGTGCGACTATGACCAGTAGTGCGCCACCACCCTTCTCCTTTATTGTTTTTTTCACTGGACGACATGCTTCGTTGATCATTTTTTTAATTCTCTCTCTCTTTCTCTTTCACTAATTCACAATACAGGAAGAAGAAGAAGGGTGATTGTGACATGTCGCGCCACAAAAGAGAGTGACTCATATATGTGTTTTTTCTCTTCCCCTTCTTAATCATTGAGATGTGTAAAGAATAATAATAATAATAATAATATAAATATGTATATTAAGGGTGTGTTATAATTAACTTGAATGAATTAGAGTGGTTGAGAAAAAGGTGAGTTGATCATCACCATTAAAAAAAGAAAGAAGGGTAATTAACTCTCTCTCTCTCTCTCTCTCTCTTCCTTGTTGATTTCAAGTGAACGGACAATGACATCTAAATCAAATGATATAAAAAGACAACAGAACTAGAATTATAAGTATTCCTGAGAAAATGATAGCAAAACTGGTACTAAGTAGGAGCTACCTAGCAAAATCCGCATTCAATTCTAGTTTAGAGCAAGTTAAGTTTGACTTTGATCTAGGACAGAGCAAACTTAGCTGAACTTAGCGGATTAACTGAACCAAGCCAAATCAAAGCCCAAAAGGTTTAGTTTTGTTAAACCTTTAGGCCAATTTGTGAATCGCAGTTCGGTTTGGTTCAAAGTTTGTTGCTAATAATAAACCTCGGTTCAGTTTGGTTTAGCTCTTGGCGGTAATCGTGAACCACGGTTTGGTTTGGTAGTATTTAATTAAAATCATTTAATTTTAATAGTTATGTTAAATTTTTTACATTAGATTAGCTTGTACATAAAAGAGAAAAATAGCCAAAAAAATAATTTAATTTAAGTCAAAAAAATTGGTAATATAAAAGTGAGAGATAAAATGAAAATCTATTGTGGTTTTCACGCACACACACACAAATGTACAAATTATACAAACCATAATATGGTATAAATATGTCACATAAACAACATTAAAATATGCATATATTTGAATGTTTATATATATATAAGCACCATTAATGCTAATTTTAATATTACACAAAAGGTGAGAAAGGGGGCAGCGAGAAAAGATTATATTTATATATATGTGATTCTCTCTTCTCTCTCTCTCTCTCTCTTTCCAATTAGCCTTTAGGCGGGTTATTAACACCATACACAAAGCACAGTAAAAGAGAGAGAATGAGATACAATTAAGGTCATCTAATCACTTACGTCAAAGTTTTCTCAATGTTTTGAAAGTGATGAGAGTACGTGTGCTCAAAGTGTTGACAAAAGACAACAGGGTCAAGTGTGGTGAATCCTTGATGCAAGATTGAGAGAGAATATACGCACACTTGAGAGGTGTTGCACGCGTTTAGTTTTTAAACACGATCGGATTTTTGTATGAACAGTGTCAAGTGTCAGTGTTGGGTTTGTGTCTTGGGGGAAATCCGAGAGTGAAAGGAGAGTGATTGGGAAAGTGAGAACATGAGAGTGAAAATGATCTCAATTACTCCGAGAGTGTAAAAGGAAACTGCGCATCAAGCGTTAAACAGATCAATGAACATATATATGTAATAATAATATAAATCATGTAATAAAGAGTTGGTCTCATTGATGAACGATTGGAAGAGATTGATCGTGAGTGTGAGAGAGGGACAGAGAAAGAAAGATAATGTGTGAATTGAGTTTGCTTGAACGGGGTATAAATGTAATATGAAACAGCGTTTTCGGTGTTTTGGGATAAGATAACCAAAAAAAGAATGTGCGTCGTTTCTCTAACACACACACTCTCTCTCTCTTTCTCTCTCTCTCTCTCGCTTTTTCTCTCTCTTTTTCTCTCTCTCTCTTTCTCTTTGTCGTGCAAAAAACCGACATCAAGCTTACATCCGACGTGTGTGTGTGTGTACCGAAATGGTCTTACTTTTGTGATTAGATTAGAATAACACTTAAGCAAAGTGAGAGAGAGAGAAAAGACAAAAGTCTCAAGTCTGGTATCATCACCCTAAGTTCTGACCATACTCATATTCGAGTGTGATAGTTTATGTGATAAATAAATGAAATAATGACAGAGGCCGAGAGAAAGAAGAGAGAGAGAGTGAGAGAGAAGAAATTGAACGTTAGATAAGGTGAACTCGTTCTCGCTGGTTCAATTACAAACAGTATTCAACCAGATTCAGCGTTTAACCTAGAAAAACCAGTAGTCTAAGGCATATCAGTGCTAGACGTGTGTTTTTATGAGATGTGACCTAAAGCCTAGTTAGATAAACAAAGAAAGAAAGAGAAAGAGAGAAATGATTATGATGATAAATATCAAAGAAGGACATTTAGACTCACTTGAGGTGATGAAAGACGTCAATGGTTTTTTAGTTTTGTATATCTGCTTTTCTCTCTCTCTCTCTCTCTCTCTCTCTCTCTTGTCATCTTACTATCTATATATGAATCTTTAATAATGGAATTCAACATTTCCATGTTTTGTTGTCTATCCATGTAAAATAAAGAATTAAAATTGAATTCTTACGTAATTCAATTTATTTATAAAATTTATGTTATTAGCTCAATAAAAAATATTATTAAAATAAAAGTAAAATTGATTGATATGGATTTGTGTATATATTAAGTTGCCAAGTTTATGTTCGATTCGGGTTTCTATGCAGAGTACATTTAGTGCTACAGATATGATTGCAAGTGGTGTGCAAGAGAGAAGAGAAGAACATAATTAATCGATATCATAACTGAACAGATCATGTTTCATCATCATCACCATCAGCAAGTAACCAAAACTTAAATGATAAATAATTATTAATATTATTTATATAAATCAATAATATCTATCATTCTCCCACACTGGAATAAATAATAAAAATCTTACAAGATAAAAAAACTAATAGACATTTTCCATGGTAACATGGAAAAATAGACCAAAAAATCAATTGACTAGGAAGCATTTTGTTTTTTTTGTTATTAACGCAAATAATATTTATACTATCAAAAAGAGAGTAAATATTAATAATAGGAAAATAAAGTATGAGTTGGGAGAAAATAAAGATTGAGATCAACTTATAAGTAACTCAAGTGAACATTTCCGGCTTGTTATGTTGGTTTTGCTTTCTCTAGTCTCTCTCTCTCTCTCTTGCCGTCTCTTTAACAAGAAGGACAAAACACCGGATGATGACTCACTTATGTGATTGACGCTGGACATTGGATATTTATGCGGAAACAAGTAAAATATGTCCACGTTCAAATGAAAACAAAGATGTGAATGTATTAGAGAGAAAGGAAAAGATGAAACAATAGAAATTAATGAATAGATGCAAATGAAGTAAAACGACATTCACGTGAAACGAAACTAATCAACCAGTGAAATATGCATTCAATCAATATCTTCTTCTTCTTCACTAAGCAATAGGTTTGCAAGAGACCCCCCAAATGGTGGCAAACTCTATCCAAACTCTTGCATTGCGATTGTAAGAACCCCATGCGCATGCGCACACTGGAGCATGCTGGGCCATCCGTATCAGAGGATGTATTCAATCAATATATGCATGTTTATTCAATCATTCATGCAAAAAATTAAGTAAAATAGTGAGTAAAAAGAGTTTAAAATACTCTTGAAAAATTTTTTAAAAATTGATTGTAAACCTAACAATAAACTTGAAGTATGACTGACTGTGTATGTAAACACTTTAAAATGTTGCAGAATTGCAAACGATAAGTTGAAACTTATATTTTTTTGTTTTTTCTTCTAACTTACTCATTCCCTCATTCTTTTCTTTTTCATTCATTGCTTGAGTCATTTCAACAAGTCTTACTAAGTAAAATTGCAATACCCTGTTTAGTTGATTTAGTTGATAAATAAATATTTTTAAAAATATATTAAATTTTATAAATTATTATTTTTTTGCAACTTTGTACCTTGAGTATTAAATTGGAAATTTCCGTGTGACTAATAGTGGTAAAACCCTGCCAACATTCACAAGTCACATTGTGCTTAAACCAGTGCAAGGTTATATATTGTAAATACATTCATACAAACACACGTGCAGAGAAAGAGAGAAACAGAGAGAGAGAGAGACAGAGAAACAGAGAAACAGAGAAACAGAGAAAGAGAGAGAGAGAGAAAAAAAAGAGAGACAGACAGACAGACAAAAAAAAGAGAGAAAGAGAAAAAGAGAGAGAGAAACAGAAAAAGAGAGAGAAACAGAAAAAGAGAAAGAGAGAGGGAAAGACAGAGAGAGAGAAAGAGAAAAAGAAAAAGACAGAGAGAGAGACAGAGACAGAGAGAGAAAGAGACAGGGAGAGAAAAAGACAGAGAGAGACAGAGAGGGAGACAGAGAGAAAGAGAGAGAGAGACAAAAAACGAAAAAGAGAAAGAGAGAGGGGAAAGAAAGAAAAACAGAAAAAAAGAAAGAGGAAAAAATAGAGAGGGAAAGACAAAGAGAGGGAGAGAAAGTTGGAGAGTGAGAAGGTGAGAGAGAGAGAGAGAGAGTAAACAAAGACAAAGAGATGCTCTGGCACGACTCGAAATCATCAACATCGCAATCATGGTTGTGTGAAGAGCATGACGAATTGGTTTTGTTTACCAGTGAAAGTTAGAGTATGGGCATGATAGAGAGAATTAGAGAGAGAGAGAGAGAGAGAGAGAGAGAGAGAGAGAGAGAGAGAGAGAGAGAGAGAGAGAGAGAGAGAGAGAGAGAGGTGAAAAGTGCCGCGTCAGATGATGTGCAGTTGCATATCTCATTCTAGTTAAATACATCTTTCAAATTCTCTCTATCTCTTTTTCCACTTTCAACTTTTAGTCATCACCGATGACACAAATAACAAGAAAAATGCGAAATATTATGTTAAAATAAGAATTATTTGAAAACTAAACTAAAGCTTAAAGTTTTCTCTTTGTTGATGACCCACAAATGATAACTGTAATGATATACACACATGAAAAACTTGGATTCGTGCCCGTGTTTCCGTGAATATGTAAACAAAACATCCTCATAGACAGGATAGTGAAAAAAGGATCTCAAAATAACACTTAGAATATACAATCAAGTAAAAATTCCAGTTAATTAGATAAAAATGTATGCACAAAATTCGAACCAAATTGGAATAAAATTCGAATCATAACACTGAAAGTTAGATTCGAATTGGTCAAGAATTTGAATCACAACAACGATAGTTGGATTTAAACCGGTTAAGCACAGTAAAAGTAGCGTTACTCTCACAGTACAAAAACGTAGGTAGCAGAATACCAAAAAACTACAGAACATTGAAAATAGAACATAGAAAACCCCGACCATATTATTTATTAATATATAGGCAAAAATTAATGCAATGTTTGATTTTAATTTCTAATTGATGTTTAACTACAAACTCATTAAAATAAGCTAAAATGCTTCATATTAGCAAACAATATAATTTATAATAATTTCCAAAACCAATTAATATATGTATAGTTTTTCATAACTGTACACTTTAAACCTACCTCCAAAAGTTTGGAATTCAATTAGAACGTCACTGCGTAATTGGTTTTGCCGTCAAGAAGTAGTAGTATATTGTTATTTTCTTCAAGTGGTCTTGTTTAACAGTTTTGCTGTGCTAGTGTGAGTCGGTGCCAAAAATACTACTTCGGGTTGCCACGGGTTACATCACTCCCTGAGAGTGTTATTGGTATGACACTCAAGATTAAACAGTGAGAAAGAACTGGGTAAAAGAGTCAATTGAATTTTAGAAGCAAAAGCAGTATATATCCAATCGTCAGTTGTTAAAGCAAAACAACAGCAAAAATCAATCAATACAAATTGAAAATTTCATTGATATACACCAAGGGACAAAAACACACCAAAAATAGTTTACACTTAAAATATCCTTAGATGAACATTGTACTTTTTTTATATACCAAATGGAGTTTTGATGATGAACATCGTGTAGATATGAGACTTTTTTTGCTTAGGTGAGCATTAAAATGAGAGAGAAAATGATTGAGAAAGAGAAAAATAGATGATAAATTCTCGTTTTATATTGATGGTAAAAGATGAAAAGGATGTAAGATGATGCGGTGAAAAAACTTATATTAAATGAAATAGAGTGAAAGAGAGAGAGAGAGAGAGAGAGAAAGTGAGAAAGTAAATGTAAAAAATAGAGAATCAAGGAGAGTGAGTGAATGACAATGACGGTGATTAAATTTTGACAAAATGATGTGATCTCAGTTGGCGTCTAACTTAGTCTGGCACGCACTGCACACTAGATCGAGAAGTGACTCTCCACGACCATGCCAAGTAGTGTATTAATAGAGAAGAGAGAGAGAGAGAGAGAGGAGGCAAAGAGAAAGAACAGTACACTACCAGACACAGAGAGACACAGACAGACAGATCGACCTAGCACTACTGATCTACACCAGTCATTTAAGCACGCACACAACACACACACAGAAACATAGAAACAGACACATATCAACCAAATGAGAACAGAGAGAGAGAGAGAGAGAGAGAGAGAGAGAGAGAGAGAGAGAGAGAGAGGGAGAGAGAGAGAGAGGGAGAGAGATAGAGTGAGGGGGAGAGAGTGGCAGGAAGAGACAC
>WURS02057216.1:0-10784 GCA_011762765.2 Rhinocypha anisoptera | reverse complement strand
AAATAAATTTGGGGGAAAAGAGAGGGAAAGGGGGAGGGGGGGGGGGGAGGGGGGGGGGGGGGGGGGGGGGGGGGGGGGGGGGGGGGGGGGGGGGGCGGTCATGGAAAGGGGGTGTTTGGTACGGTAGGTGTAGGGGAGGGATTAGCCGCATAAGGGACGTATGGGCTCCGTTGTGTTGTTGAGCAACCGATGAAGGGTCTGAGGAAGGAAGGGAGGTTGAGGAGCGGTGAACTAGAGGAAAACAACACATCGTTAACGATTTCATCATTGGAATGTTCATATTCTCCAAATGCTCCAGTGCGTCGGGGCGCGGTCCTTTCTTCTCGAAGTGCAAGACCTCGAGAACGAAATCGCTCCGGTGATATGCCTCCAAAAGATGTTTGGCAAACTGGGATGTTGAGTTCTTGTTCCGGAAGCAGTCTTGGTGTTCTTTCACATATTCTTGGAACGCCCTTCCCGTTTGTCCAACGTACAAGCCGAGCACTCACATTTGAGTTCGTATACGCCACTTTTATGGGAAATCTGCGTTTTAACACAACAGTTTGATAGGAGGTTTTTTAATTTTAGTCTGTTATAGAACGTGGTTTTGATCAGATGTTTTGGCAAGGCTTTGTTGACACTGATAGATAAATTACCTAGGTAAAGGAATCTTCTCCACTTCGGTTGGTTTTAGCTGTCGGGAGTATCGCCGAAAATTGGTTTTATGGCATGCCTTTCCAGCTTCTTCCCGTAGAGTCCATCTCTTAACTCTTTTTCTACCCGTAGTTTACTGCGATCCGTTTGATTATTTTTATTTCTTTTTGGACATTTACTTGTGGCATCGGGATGTTTATGAAGCGGTTGATCATTGAGTGGAAGGCGGCCAACTTTTGGGAATAATGATGTCCGGAGGTGGAATGGATTATCTGGTCTGTACATGAATCCTTTCTGAAAGTTGAAAATTCCAACTTTTTATTAGCCCTATTGATCGTAATATCCAGAAAGTTCAGAGATGTGTTGGTTACTTTTTCCATTGTGAAATTAATTGATTTGTTGACATAATTTAAGAAATGCAGAAAATTTTCCAGCTGTCTCTCCGTGCCTGAAAATACACCAAACACGGCTAACACAGAGTAATGGGGGTCGACGGAATGCCCTCCGCATTACTGCGGGTCCCATCGTGTAGTGGTTTGCACTCTCGGTGGTTGTTCGGTCACTCATAGGTAGTGTATTTCTCCAGGGCCCCTCCCCCCCTCTCAGTTGCGAGAGGAGCGATGCCCCAGCTGGCGGAACCCTCGCAGACCCTTGTGAAACAAAGAAAGGGTGAAACATCAGGCGTGATTTGGAATTTCATCATTATGAATATAAAGACGTGCAATGTTCCACAAAAATAATTTTTAATACAGTTTCAATGTTACTACATCATCATCAGGTATTCGGTCTGCTCCATCATCATCATCACCTGATGATGATGTAATAACATTGAAACCCAGGAAGTTATAAAAATTATATTTGTGGAAAATTACACGTCTTTATATTCATAACCGCGTGATAGGCTCGCGCTTCTAAGCGAGCAGAGGAGACCCTGTTTAGGCATGCACTAGGGAAGTGAAATCATTACAGACTTCATAACTCCATTAGGGTCTACAACTGTCTCCACAGGTAAAGGAGTTAGTCATGCGTGAAAGTATGTTGATAATTTAGAAGGCGAAGGGATCCCCGTTCCGATACAGGGAAACAATTATCTCTTATTCACATCCCTCATTTTCGGTATATACTTCAGTTAATTACAAAAACATCTTATCCACGAAACCACTTAATTGTCCCCACAGGTAAGGAAGTTAGTTATGAGTGAAAGTACGTGGATAATGTAGAAGGAAAAGAGCTCCCGTTTGGATCTTACATACTGCGACGGAATTTGTAGTTATGATCGTGCGTGTTTTGTTGTGAGAAGTCTAACATTGTCCACCATGTCGTGTATGATGTTCTACTATTTTGTTTTTCATGCGGGTTGCTTCATTCTGAGTACAATGTGTCTCATAACATTTGCATTTGGGAGTGCATGTGAATGTTTGTTGGTGGCTCACCCCCTGCCACACGTCCTTGCGGCGGTTTGCAGGGTAATTCTTAGAAGGAGAAGTAGATGCAAATAATATCACACACTGGTCATAAGCGTGAAAGAAAAATTCATTGAATTCTAAGCAAGGGAACTTCGTTCGCCGTAGACGCAAGTAGATGGAAACTGTGGTACTCAAGTGGATGTGTGTGGGTGTGGATAAATATACATACTCTACTCATACCCTCATTCAGCTGGAATTGTTAGTTTCATTTAATAAGTGGAGATCTCGGGTGGAGAGACCAGAAATATTAAAGCCAATTGATTTGATTTGATTAGCTGTGCAACTGCCCTTGTGAAAATCAGAATATCGGCTGCTTGCAGTTTACTCGGATGGCAAGGGAAAAATGGATGAAGTTGTGAGCTATCTACTTTTCATTTTTTTAGGTTTTTTTAAATGACGAGGATCATTTTGAACAAATTCATGCTCGTTGCTCCATGAGCTACTCACTTCTTCTGGGCGAAGGTGATGGAAACAGAAATAGAAAAGTGGAGCGTCGATTAAAGTGTGTGCGACCGTTTGCCACATTCGCTTATTAATAGACCCTATCATTGAGACAGTGTTTTCATGTCCAAGATTTTCTGCCCCTGCGTTGGCTTGCATTCATGTTTTGGCATTTTCTTCTTCTCTAAATGTCAATGCCCTTAGAGAAGTATCTCGGTCAAGTGAGGACTTGGCAAAAGTTCGGATGAAATATTTTCCCAACGACGATGTCTTTGTATCATGATTTTGAGTTGTCTGAGGTAATTTTCAATAGGAATATAAACAAACACGAAACAAAATGCATTCTGAAATTCTAATTTCTATATAATCCAATATATTGTCTTTATTCAAATCTCTTAATAACTGAGACACCATAAGGTCCAACTTTGTAGAACTAATAATTATTCATTGTTCAAACTTTTACAATACGTCTACAAATAAAATACAAAACAATCACGCCCCGGATTTCGACCTTAGTAATGCCATCAACAGGTCTGATGCGTAACGTCATCATCGCACTTGATGATGACGTTACTAACTTCGAAACCCGGGTCGTGATTGTTTTGTATTTTATTTGTGGACGTATTGTAAAAGTTTTAACAAGGAATATTCTTAATAACTGTTAAATTGTATGTGAATTATAACAGAAAATTAGGGGTTAGTTAGTGTCAACTGTCTTTTTCTACTTATTTATAACAAGATCATGTCGTTAGTTGTCTCTATCTGGGTAACCTATACATTTTCCATTATACATAACGATAATTTCCGAGATCATGAGACTGCTAAAACTAGCCTTTCCGTTAAAACCACATAAGTATTCTCTCCTATATCATCCAGATACATTCTGACTGCAATCGGCAAGAAACTTTGGAAGAATAAACGAGGAATTTGCATAAATATAAACTTTTTGATTTGTTGAGTACTTCACTGAGTACTTATTTATGAAACTGCATTCTAAGTCAAACTTGATATGGGCACTATTTGAACATACGGGCAGTTTGAAAAACGTCCAAAGATGCTATTACCAATAGCAGAGGCGTATTTATGTCATTGGTGTAATCATAATATGCATTAATTCATTATAGTTTTGGGCCATATGAAACAATTGAAATTTACAAAAATACAGGAAAACGTTAACCGACTGTGTCTCGCCGCTATGATAATATGAATACCAATACCGGTATTAGCACTTCCTGTTTCTTTGACTTGCAGTGACACTAAATAACATTTTACGATACTCGTTTCTTGGGTAAAACACGGTTAGTGACCATAAAAGGATGGATCTTCGGTTCTCGGATTGGTTTTTCACAGCTTATCCGAAAGCCGAGTCACACACCCCACTACCGTGGCTGGAATTCAGCATGTGAATTTTAAATAAGCCCGAGACAGAGTAAAAGCTTTAAATTTAATTTCCTAAATGTGAAAATTCTTCAGGTATTCGACTGTCTTTTTAGATTACGCATTGTTCACGGAACTACTTGCCTCAATTATCAACGGAGGATTTTATGGGGTACCGCTAAATGTGGTATTAATCAGAGTAAAATAGTGATTAATTTATATTTCCTATCATCTCTGCATTCTTTTCGGGTTCTCGACGCGTCCGTTGGCTTCATGGTTACAACAGTTTCGCCGATGTTGCAGTCAGGTCGAAGGTTAAATAGCTATATATGCTTCATTAAATGGAAAAGTGTGTGGCTTTGTTTTAAAGTTATTTTTCTTACCTAGCTACGTCTCGACCCCATACTTGGCTACGGTGAGTTCGACATAATGAGTTTAGTGCGTCAAATTTAAAAAAACAAAATAAATACGCATAATGCGTCAAAATATCATTCCTGCATGTGTGCATGTATTGTTACCTTTTCTGCCTAGAAACGCGGAAATTTACCCTGTGATTCGATATAATCCTGCTGCCATGTTTTTATTGAGAACATTCACTGCTCTTCGATATTCGCATCTTGATTAAACTGCTTCCCAATTATCGGCATCCACGTCACTCTCGTATCTCAAAGATCCGTTACATTGGCCACGAAAAATTTTTATTTCACCAGCCACTGGTCAAAATCTTCGATATATTCTTGTTATCTATTCCCTTTTGCCTTCCTCTTCTAAAATAGTATTCCCACCCGAATCTCTGATGTTGTTACACACGTATTCCTTTGTACGAAATTACTCTTCACTACTGAGTATGAAGTCTCGGAGTTGTCTTTAAATTTTTGACGAGTTATTCACAGCAGCTCTTCCTATTCCTTCTCGTCCTCGTTGACTTCCATATGGTCCTCAATTTCCTGTACAATATTTTTCTCCTTCAGGTCTGGGGCTCCTGTGTTTTCTTCATTTCTCTTTGAACTCACGTCTCCTTGCTGTGTAGCTCCAGATACGGGTATTGGGGCTGTTTCTTCTCCCGAATGTTTTATCAATTTTTAGGATTCATAATCAGGGTATTATGGAAAGGTAACGGCAAAAGAGCGCTGGTACTTTTCATTAGTTAGGCCCCACATGGTTTTCTAAAAACAAGCTTCTTATTCACAGTTCTCCGTCTTTTATTTACGTAGATTCTGCCTTGAGCTCCTTTTGTCTTCCTTCGAAGCAGGTCAGTGGATGAGTTGAACTTGATTTGGGTGTTTTTCCCTACGGGTTTAGTGTTCCACTTTTGCTAACGTTTTACACTTTTTATCTTTCTTAATAGGTCTATCTGTTACCAGCAATTGCAAAGTTTCCTTTATCCTATACATAATTATTACCAGCAAACGGTGACAACTATACATATGCGCACAGGGAAATTTCTTCCAAGGCTTAACTGGGTTATTGCTCCTCTGCCTGACGAGGATATATATTTCATTTGGTATTCGGCATAGCTCATCTGGTTCTTGATATATCTCTCTCCTGGAATCTTCCACACGTATATTCACACCATTGTTACTCAAAGTATATCATCGCAACCATGAGTCTTTTCTTGTTGTTCAATTTTACGGTTCCTGCTCCTTAAGGCGTAGTTTCCCCAGTCTTTAAAAACCTACACTGCTTCCCTCTTAACAATCTCTAGCCACTGCGCAACAATCAACCATTAATTTTCAGGTTGTATTTTAAATTCACTTATTTGAGGAGCTTTTATTGTTACTCATACTTATGTTACTTCTACTTTAATACAGGATTTTGGCATATGTACCGGGATCACTCACTTTTTCCGTGGGTACTCCATTAAACGCCAGTATTCGGTTCCAGTATAGCTTGATTTGTTTGTATACAGTCTCGCATCACTGTAACAAGACTTAACTCATATTCCCCATTCCTTATTCAGTATATTGCCAACTCTTGACATATTCAGGTCGTCTCCTAAGAAAATATCATTATCCCTCTGTCACTCTAGAATTCGTCTGCATTAACCCATTTAATTTTAACTCCAAAAATGTTTATCTCCAAATGTTTGTAGATATGTTCGCATTTTAAAATTATCAATCACTCCTAGCGACCTCATATTCGATGTTCCTATCCATTTAGACTGATTTTCCCCACCAATACTCCACTCCCAAAGATCTGGTATTGAGGCTATTTCTTCTCCCGAATGCTTTATCAATTTTTAGGATTCATTATCAGGGTATTATGGAAAGGTAACGTTAAAAGAGCGCTAGTACTTTTCATAAGTTAGGCCCCATCGAATGTGCCTCGAGTGTATGGGGCTATCATGAGACAGTATTGGTGTTGGAGTTAGCTTAGAGCTGCCAGATTTATAAAAGTTTGTTACGACCAACGTAGCAGTGTAACAAGCTTATTAAATAAATTAAATTGGGAACCACTCGCTGAGCGTAGGCTGAAGTACAGGTTAAATTTATTATGCAGATTTCCGGAAGATGTCAAAAATATATTACAAACTCCTAAATACTACGATAGATCAGGTCACGTGCAGAAAATCACAGTGATAGACTGTTGAACAGTTAGACATAAAAATTCATTTTTTCTACCTGCAAATGGAGATCAAAATAAATATAATCGCAAGCTCGGAGATAATAGTTGGCTAGTCATTGCATATATGTATATTAATTTTCATTAAAAAATTAATTGTTAACTGATTTTTTCCGCATGACATGTTATTTCTTTTGTCACTGAAATTATTTGAATGTAAATAGTCTCCCTGCATGTGAATTATATCTAAATATGCATGTGAGAATGCATGCCTGGTGCATGCATGCTAGCTCATTCACACCCTGCCACACACCTTTGCGGTGGCTTTCAGGTATCTTTTTCTTCTACTTCTAAGCATTACCATGCAAACCGACGCAAGGGCGTGTGGCAGGAGGTTAGCCACCACCAAACATTCACATTCACTCTCAAGTGTAAATGTTATGAAAAACATTCCATTCAGAATGAAGCAACCCGCGTGCAGGTATTTCGTAGATGTAGACACATATCAGTGGGAGTACCATCAAGTTATATCTGTAAATGCAAATCTGCATCATTTAGAGAGAGTAATGTGATGGTATCTTCTTGCCATCCACGTTGTTGAACAGTGACCGATTCCGTTATCTTCACTGTTGCCCTCAGCTACTACAGTTCGTAAATCCTCTCGCCTTGGGCTGCGCCAACAGTGTCTTAAGATATTGCTTTCTACCAGCGATGGTGCGTATCAACGGTGTTATAGGTATGTTTTCCCCTGATCCGTTCCAGATAAATCAGGAAATAATTTATTTTCAAAAATGAAAAATTTTTCCGTCTCAGGAATTCGAACTGGGAAACCTCTTAGTGTTGCTCACAGCCCCTAAGCTAACTCCGTCACAATTTTCCATTGCATGGGTGTGAAATTTTGTTGGAGAAATACACCATCGTATTCATTTCAATAAATAGAAGACTCTTGATTCTTCAAAGATGCCGCATCAATGAAGTCTCTCTTATCGTCCTCAACTGTAACGATCAAGAGCGTCGATCGCCTCATAATGCTGATTCTCAAGTTTCCCAACGAAAAAGATAAGGGAGTGACGTTGTCTGCGGATAAACCCTGCCGCAGAGATAAGGTGAACTGACGACCATTGAAGCGACGTGATGTTGGGAGTGGGGAGGTCACCCACGCGATGAAACACTGAGAAAATAATTATCTCTTATTCCCATCCCTCATTTTTGGTAGATCCTTCAGTTAATTAAAAAAATCTTATCCAGGAAACCACTTAATTGTCCCCACAGATAAGGAAGTTAGTTATGAGTGAATGTACGTGGATAATTTATAAGGAGGAGAGCTCCCGTTTGGGTCTTATATACTGCAACGGAATTTGTAGTTATTATCGTGCGTGTTTTGTTGTGAGAAGTCTAACATTGTCCACCATGTTGTATATGATGTTCTACTATTTTGTTTTCATGCGGGATGCTTCATTTTAAGTACAATTTGTCTCATAACATTTGCATTTGGGAGTGCATGTGAATGTTTATTAGTGGCTCACCCCCTGCCACACGTCCTTGCGGCTGAATGCAGGGTAATGATTAGAAGTATAAGTTTCCCGGGACTTTTTCCAATGTTTTCTCACCTGGTTTATCTTCATGGAAGAGCTGTGAAGTTTCTCCTCTATTCAACATCTACAACTACAATATACCCTGCAAGCCGCCACAAGGGCGTGTGGTAGGGGGTAAGACACCACCATACATTCACATGCACTCTCAATGCACATGATGCAAGTCTTGCATTTCGTACAAAAGTAAGAAACTATCACACAAAAAAGTAATACGAGAACTACAAAGCATGCTGGAAAACCTTAGACCTCTCACAACAAGCATGCATTACAACTAAAAAATGTCCTTACAAAGTGCAAGGTCAAGAAGAGGAACTGCATTCTAACACAAGCAAGATAATATATATATATATATATATACAATAACTACCCTTATTACTAACACCGAACATGTGATTATATTTATTGTGATCTCGAATTATGCGAGGAAAAAATGACATTTTATATCTATCTGTTCGGCAACCTAACTCTCTGATTTTATGAACGTTATCTAATCTACCGTAGTATGTCGGTGCCTGTTATATATTTCTGATATCATCGTTGAAATGTTCCTCCTGAAATCTGCCTAAAAGATTTAACCTGTACTTCAGCCTTCGCTCATTGAGTGTTTCCCAACCTAACATTTCGCAGACGTATTCTAATTGTATTAGAGTATTTCGTAGACGTATTCTTACAAGCACAAATGCATAAATAGTTAGGAATAGACCAACGCCGTACAACCTTCGCTCAGCTAGTGCTTCCCAACATAACTTTTTCAATAAGCTTGTAACACTGCTGCGTTGGTCATAACCTTTCACAAATCTACCTCCTCTACACTGCACTCGATCCAATATCAACACTAATCCCGTCTCATGAAGGTCCCATACACTCGAGGCATACTCAAGATGAGGACTAACTATCGAAAAGTAAATACGCCCCTTAGCCGTCTCATTACATTTTCCTAGTGCCCTCTTTATGAGTCCTAACTTATTATTCCCCATTCCACAAATTTCCCGAACATGTTTTCCCCATGAAAGTTCTATCGTTATCGTTACACTTAAATATTTCGTACAGTTTACGTCGGTTAAATATGTTTTGTTGACGTTGTAAAAGTTTTTCGTTCTACTGAACTTCCTTCAAAAGTTCATCTTCACGCAGTTTTTCAAATTTAATTCCAACTCCCATATCTCAAGCCCGTTTTGAATCGCATTAAGGTCCTTCGACAATAAGTTCCTATTTGCCTCACTTAAAATACACTTTTTTACCACCGTATCGTCAGCGAATAGGCGCATTCTGCAGGCGACCACGGCATTAATATCATTAATGTAAAGGAGAAATAGTAAGGGACCGATATCGCTTCCTTGGGGACACCAGAGGAGACGCTTATTCTCTCAGATGCCACTCCGTCTATGACGACCATCTTCTCTCGACCAATTAAAAAATGATGAATCAACCCTATTACGGTCTCGGCTATGCCATAGCTTTCTACGTTTAGAAGTATTTTCCAATGCGGAACTTTTTCAAATGTATTTTTAAAATCTGTGAATTTAGCATGGACCAGAACATTATTTTCTCCTGAGACTTAAATATCCTGTACGAAGAGTGCTAGTTGGGTCTCGCAAGATCTGCCTTTACGGAGTCCGTGCTGGTTTCTCATTATCAAGCTCTGGTAATCGAGGCACCCCATGACAAGATTTTTTTCAAATAGGGGGCTATTTCATTTGCCATTAATTTGTATACGCGGGTCGGGATTTTATCAGGTCCTGGCGATTTGTTCGGACAAATGTCTTTAAGCTGTATTTGAATTCCGAATGAAGTGATTTCAATTTTAGACATAGACTCATTGAATCGGTCTGATATTTTCTCGAGAATTTTATTCGTGGGATTGTTAAAGACGCTATTAAAAAATTAGTTTAACTTATTCGATTTATCTAAAAGCCGGTGACTTTCTCCGTTATTTTTTAGTGAATGTACTGTCGAACTTTTCCTTGAACCACCCGGATAAGACCAAAATGCTTTAGGGTTATCTTCTAAATATTCATCGAATCTTTTATTTTAAAATTCACCTAACGCCTTGCGACACTTTTCCCTAGCTAATGGCTAAGCTGTTATATAATTTTAGATTATTTCATTCCGTAAATTATTAGATACGTCCTTGCATTCTCTCTTCATTTTCGTAAAACATGCTCACTGATGTTTCAAGGCTTTCATTTCTGGTAAGGGGAAGACGAGAAACTACATTTTAAGTACAAGCAAGAAAATATACATATATACACTAACTAACCTGATTGCTAACTCAGGACATGTGATTATATTTATTGTGATCTCTAAATGTGCGAGGATAAAATTACATTTTATATCTAACTGTTCGGCATCCTAACTCTCTGATTTTATGTACGTGATCTAACCTACCGTAGTATGTCGGTGCCTGTAATATATTTCTGATCTCATCATTGAAATGATCCTCCTGAAATCTGCATAAAAGATTTAACCTGTACTTCAACCTTCGCTAAACGAGTTTTTCCCAAACTAACTTTTAAAATAAGATTGTTAAACTGCTGCGTTGGTCATAAAAACCTTTCACAAATCTAGCTGCTCTACGTTGCACTCGATCCAATTCCAACACTAATCCTCTCTCATTAGTGTCCCATACACTGGAGGCATACTCAAGATGAGGCCTAACTAGTGAAAAGTAACTGCGCTCCTTAACCGTCTCATTACATTTTCCTTGTAC
>WURS02057196.1:0-10785 GCA_011762765.2 Rhinocypha anisoptera | reverse complement strand
GAATCTCTGTCGCTCTACCCCATTCTCTCTACTGTACTCCTCCCTCTCTCGATCTTTCCACTTCCCCTTTTTATGTTAAAACTTCTCCGTATTTCTCTTTCTTTCTCCCTTTTGCTTTATCTCCCATTCTCTCTTTTTCTCCCTCTCCATATTTCTTTTTTTCCCCCTCCGTCACTCTCTTTTCTATTCTATCTTTCTCCCTTTCTCCCTCGTTCTTCCTTCTTCCATCCCTCCTCCATCACTCTCTTCCTCTCCCGCCTCTCTCCCAACTTCAGTCGCTCGCTTTCGCTCTCTCAATCCCTCCCTTTTTTTCTCTCAATTTCTCTCTCTCGGCTCCTCAATATCTACCTCTCTCTCCCTCTCTCTTTCTCAATCTTAACTGTCTTAGTTTCATTATCTCCTACGCACTTGCCTTCTTCTCTCTCTCAACATCTGGGGAAATATCGAAATAATTTCCATGGACAATGCATCTATTATTGTGCTTTACGCTCTGGTCCTTACGCGACATTATTTTAACCATCACTCTTTACATTTACACCCGCTGGATTCACTAGGGAGCGTAACACAAGTAGGAGACTATTTGATTTCTTCAATGATATTCTGTAAGCATTTGAATACCCATAAAGCTCTCGGCTACATCGAATACACATATAATAGGTAATATACTTTCATGGTCAAATAAGCCTTTGAAAGACATTGAAATGTCTCAGGAATTACACCCTCAGTTCACTTGATTAAATGAGACACGTTGCATTGTGACGAAACCCGGGTCTAAAATTAAAAAAAAGTGTCTCATTTAATCATGAAGCAGTTCCACGAAGTCACGCCGAAACTATTTCCTACTCAGTTCACTTGCCAAATTGCGTCGGTAGTCTGTGTTAAAAAAGGGAAAATAAAAATGTAATTTTATTTCTACATAGCCATTGCTAGTTGCATCTTAAAATGTTATTCTGACCTCTCCTAGTTCTTTTTGAGTTTCTAATCATTCTTTTATGACATATTTAGATGATTTTCATATTTTAGTGTGAATGATACTTAGTTACCATGATGTAATGATATTAAATTTTCATTTTTAATATAAAATTATGATTACTATATTCAATTGTTTTATTTACAATCTGTGCAGGACCGTTCAGTGTTGAGTTAAATCGAGATTCTGCTATTCAATTCTATCATCGTCTTCCCTATTACTCCAAATATGAAATATTTGATATTTAAAATATGCTGAGTTCTGCCTTAATGGATGTTCAATTGAAACATTACCGTTAACATACAAAGATAAAATCTTTAGATCCTAAAAAAGAAAATTTCATGTTTGTCTGATTACTTCATCAATCAAATGACAACAGAGAAATTAAGTTATTTAGTAAATCTAATCAACTAGGCCAAGTAAAAAGGGACAATTATGCTGGGAAAGATACAACTTGGGACAGGAAAACCAAGAACTGAGATCAGGACGATTAATATTATGAAAAAAGTTTCTCTTAATAGGAAGACCAGAAAGACTAGAGAGATTGCAAGTTTTCAGTATTTTCACATTCGGAAAATCTCTTTGTCATTAATATGTTCCTTTTGCAGAATATAACGCCTGAAACTACGTAAATTATTCATGTAACTAATGCAGGGTTAAAGGTAAATATGTGATAGTTTCTTTTTTATGTGATGTGATAGGCTTCTTTGAATGGAATGGTATTTCGCCGAATGCAGCAGGTATGCTCCCATTCAATCTTCAGATTGATCACGGACGAATGACTGTCGATGATGAAGTCAATCTACGTGGAATGGACACCCTTGGAAACTGTGAGACGCGTGTGTTTCAGCATGAAGGCACCTTTACGTGCGCCGCCGGCGAACATCTTAGCCAGCATATCCCTTCCTCCGAGGCCAGCGGGGGTCAATTCCCTCCTCCTCTTTTCCCGCCTCCTACACCTCCCCCACACGCCAATTTACAGCCCATATTCACGCGACCTCCTCTCTCGGCCACCGCACGGTGGTCACCCCGATAACCCTTTCCCGTCGGGGTCTCCTCCGCCTGAGAGCTCTTGAGTTTGCATGACGGGAGAAAAGGCTCGATTATCGAACAGATGCGTGGGGGGGGGGGATGTAATTGGATTTAATCGCTTTTCATTTATTTCACGATCTTCTCCTTAATGAGCAGGGATGTTCCACACCTCAGACTGCTTTTGTGGTACTTTTTACAGGTAAATATCTTTGTGTGTGCGTGGGAGGTGCAAATACATTTCCATTGGATAAAATCAGTGCGCGGCATTGTCACGTTGCAGCAAGTTTCGGGGCGGAGATAACGGAAAAAAAAGAAGGGCGAAAGGAACCAGAAAAATGAGGCTGTTGGATCGAATCCGTTATTGTAATAACATTCTTTCTGTGACGGAAAAACAGTTTGTTCTTTTCTTTTTAAATACTTACTATTGCATAAACACAAATTAGTTTATCTCAATTTATCGTATCGTTTTACAAATAAATTACGTTTGAAAGAGTATGATTTCCTCTCTCATCTTTTGAAGAAGCAGGGAGCAGTTAGATTTCAAATCTCATTGTAACCGTCGGAAGAATGTCGAAATAATGTAACACAATTTAAAGGATCTTTGTTAAGGCTGAGAAGAAACTGGCATTTTGTTCCCTCGGGCAATATAACAACATCTATCGATTAAGTGATGGCTGTGAATCATTAGTATTTTATTAATTTTTAATTTCGCATTGCCTTAATAATCGCAAACTGCCTTCTTTCATTTTGAAATTACTTTATTTTGAACCACTCGTTACTGGTAAGATTGCGTATTTCATATACTCTTGAATTGCAGCTACATAATTCACCTATATTGCCACAGACCGCAGAATTTTCATGTGAAGATTTCGGTAATTTTTAATTTGATTAACCCTCAAAGGTCATAAATTAAGAAAAAAATATACTTCTGCTAAGGCATCCAAAGTTTCTTGTTTAAGATGGTATGAGAAAACTAACTATCCATGAATATTTTATATGCACAATGATTGAAGACCAAGAACTAACAGATAATTAAAGTAATCTTATGACTTGAAGCTATGGCTTTTTAAAAAAATGTAACAGACTTGTAAATTACAATGCATAATATTTTTAAATGCTACTTTATTCACTAGATGTATTACACAAAAAAAAAGTTTTCTACACAAAAAGTTACCCAGAACTAGGTTACTACTAAGGACTTATAACAGTGGATGGCTACAATCTGGGTCTCCGATGGGACGTAGAGAAACTGACCTTTCGAACTTCTCCGTTGATCGTATATGTACGTACATTTGACCAACCCTGTCTGCACCGTGGTGGTGATTGTATTGTCAACAAAATATTCTGAAATTACATCCGCTCCTATCTTCCCCTCGGGGGAGACTCGATTCCGTGCTTGGTTTTTTTCTTCCAACGACCCTCCCTCCGTAATTGTCCCGACAATCTAAGTCGCGCAATTTGCGTCTATCGTCGTGTGTTTTTCTGCCGGTATAACTGCACTTCGCGCCGCTCGATCTTATTCACGATCGAGAGACCTACCTCATGAGCGGAAGAGGAGGTCACGTCCGTCAACTTTTACTTTTCTCTCTCTCTCTCCCTCTCTCCCTCCCTCCCCCGAGGACTTTCCCGCGTTGACCAGGCGATTGAGTGCCGTTTCGTGTTTTTCCGCCTAGCTCCGATTGCGACCCTCGGAGAGAGGAAATCCAAAAGGCGAGCGCGGCGAGTCGGGGGGGGGGGATACCACCACACACACACCATCCCCCCCTCCCATCTCACTTCACCCTTGCGCGTGAAAACGGGAAGGAGTCGGAAACTTCCTCGTATATTTGTAAGTATCCATACAGGTAAAATAAAATTTTGCATATAGTTTACGGCCTTTACTTCGTGGAGGTTATCAACGTCCACAATTGAAATAAATGTATAACGTACTTTTCCAAATGATTTATTGTTAGTACAGTGCGTTTCACCGTATTACGGCTTCCAGTAGCGATTGATGCCATATTACGGTGACACGCTTACAATATCAAACAATAAATCCTGTGAAACAGTACTATGTACAATTTATTTCAACTATCGATAAAACTTTGCAAATCTCCACAAAATTACATTGTATATTTGCGACCGGTTTCCTGAACATGGTAAACATCATTAGGCCTGGGCCACAACACAAACATCGTCATTACAATGAAGACGAAACCTATCTCAAATGAACAGATTTGAAAAGATTTGTTTATCCCGTCCATCGTGCAAGAGTTCCACATAGTGGAGCCGAGTACGTTTTCTTACACATGTGTGGAAATCGCTAATTGTCTGACACTCCCAACTATGAAGGATTTCAGCCCCAAGTTGCGCCCGAGACTATTTCTTTTACATCTCATCACACGCGTTCCCCCCCCCCCCCGTGTCAAATGTCGTGCAAAGCGTCGCGAAGGAGTTTGTCACTAGTGCGTATCGTACCTGGGTCGTTCTTGCGACGTGACCCGAACGGGCAGAAAAGATCTTTGCCCGGGGGGAGAAAGGTATCTCACATTCGGTCTCCCCGTCGAGGGTCTAAAACTTTGAAGGCAGATAATATCCTCGAGTTATATCTCGACGGCTTTCTCGGCGGACATTGTTCAGAGCGCTGAGCGAGTTGACCGATATCACTTCGGTGCTAAAGGCGAGCGCGGGGCGGAGAGTTGCTGTCTAGCGCCATTGGCTTCGGGTGAATAATAAGATTCCCTAGCGGCGGACTTTGAGTCATCCTGGGGGGTGTGAGGGGTGGAAGTTGGGGGGATGGTAGGATGCAGCGATGAATGATTCCAAATAGGCAACACGGAGTATCCACGTCGACGATAAGTTTTCATTGATGTCGACGTAAAATGTAGTGGCGGATTCATGCCTGATGCACCACAGGTTTCTGTATTTTACTGCGTCACTTGACCCTTTCTTTGCTTCCGGGGGCATCCCCAAAAGCTCCTTGAAATGTGAATAGATAATCTTTATTTTGGGGCGATATTGAGACTTTAGATTCTCCTATTCCACCTATTTCTAAGACACAATTTTAAAATATTTACAACAGTTGACATAAGAAAAGGAACATAGATGCACTAAAGAAGCAAAATATACACATACTTGCATGTAAATTTACATATACTAAGTATAGAGACTGTACTAATAAAATACTTGTGTTAATACATTTAAGCATACATTTTGGCATGATTAAGTCTGGATTTCATTGACAGATGGATATTTCATTTTATAAAAAGTTAAAAATAATTTACCTTTTGGAATGATTATGTGGGGATTTTATTGAGTGATAGCTATTATTAATTTTCGGGTAAAACAATTAACGAACAATACGTAGATTGCCATCTTCCGAAGGGAACGGATGAGATGTAGCACCGACAGTCGGACCATATGAAGTTATGAAGCATCACGATGGACTACACCAGGATTTCGATGCGTGTTTATTTGTCGCCACGATCACCGTATATTCTTCATGCGACGTAATTCATAGCATCGATGGCAGTGGTAATTCCAGAGTCACACTAAATGCATACGGAGTACATTAGGGGAATAGAAGGTTTGACTCCATTCACGGCGTAGGGTTTCTCGTAGAACTGTACTGATAGAATGATGGTTTTTTTTTAAAATAACTCTTATATTTCCACAAAATAATCTTAATCTCCACTTTTGTGGAAATATAAGAGTTATTTTTTAAAAAACCATCATTCTACCATGGATTTCCACCAAGTGACGGCCTCCACAGTGAACTTTAACTGTGCTGATATTTATTTTATCAACACACTGTTCTTGCACGCGCACGCTGCACGCCTTCGTCTGCACGATGACAAGTCGTTATTATCAATGCAGACGTGGGAGGAATTTATAAGGGCGAGAACCGCTAGTTGAGCGTAAGCCGAAGCAAGGTTGGATATACTGTTTAGAGTGGAGAGTGGTCGCCCATACGAGGACGTACACAGTAAACGACAAACACCGTCTCACTATGGTAGATTCGATCACTTACACAAAATCATGGAGAGTGATGGCACAACGGACGGATTTAAAATGTCATTTCTTTCTCATGTGTGAGATTCGAGATCAAAATAGTTGTAATTGTCGGGGTGAATAGGACAAAAATGAGATAGGTTGCGTACATATTTAGTAGTTAGCTTCAATGGTTATTTAATGTACTTGTATTGTGACGGCGCCGCTTTTTTCTGGCCAGCTCAGGATGTGGGCGCGCGTAGGGGAGGAAAAGGGTGTGGGATAATGCCCCTTAAATATCCTTCCCGACGCCAGCGCCGCCAGGAGGGGGCAAAAGGAAAGAAAAAACAAAAAATGAACAGAAATCGCACCGCGCACCTTCTTGGCGCCAGCATTAAAAAAAAAAGGAATTGTCAGTATTTATCAAATTGTCCCCGCATTAATCGAATATCGTTTTGCCATCTAACAATTAGCATGTGAGTAGTTTCTTTCTCGTTGTAGTAATTCGAATGGCTGCACTTGGCTGTGTATATCTCCTGATGGAACACAATCCCTGCCCACACAAGGCGACCAGGTGCAGGGTGTAGGCGCGTGCTTAGGCGATCGCGCCCACTCCCTCCACCTCCCACTCGGGTTCCTGCGTGAGTCTACCAGGTGGCACCACTCACTCGCTCCTTTAGCCCTTCATTTTGGTTCGTCGTCACCCATTCGACCACCTACTACTTGCGTCCTTGCATTCTTCAGCAGCCGACCAACTCGCCAGGGTCCCAACTACATTCCTCGGACCATTAAATCCCCCATCCACTACGATCACGGAAAATCAACAGGAGGCTTCCGTAAACACAAACTATCGTATCCCCCAAGGAGAGCAGGAAATGCAACCGCGTTTTGCGTAGGGGAATGCACCACGTCCATCTCTCCTGCGCGTCAAGCGACGCATCATTCACCCGCACCTAACTGCCCATCCCCACCCACACCCGGATCCACAACGAAAAATTCGACTTTATGCGTCACCTTCTCCGATTAAGCACTCCCTACCCGCCTACACACACACAGACGCACACACATACACGCCGTCTATCGAAGTCCGCACCCTAGAGATGTCCAAAAAACGGTCGCTCGCTTCTTTCAAGCACTCGGGATGAACCATTAATTAATCAATTCACTCATTCATTAATTCATCATCAATCTCAGAATTCACATTCATAATCGTTTCCATCATTCAGTACCCCAAATCCACCTCATTTATATATCCAGTCGCCTTCTCTTGCCCCCTCTTCCTTCCCCAAATTTCCCAGACCCACAAGTCCCATATCTCCTGAGTCGGCCACGGGTTTTTTTTTACATAATCCCTTTTGTCCGCTCTTCCCACCCCCTCCTCCCATCAACCACTCGACCCTCCACACCTATCTATCTCCTAAACTTTGTCCAAAATTCCCCCTCCCCCCTCGCCATCTCCCTCTCTTACGACCCAGCGTTGTTCGCTTCCCTCGACGCAAGCCCCCCCGCAGTGCCCGACTCCGCACGCTGTTCGCCTGTCTCCACACTCTCTCTCTCTCTCTCTCGCACACAGACACGTAGCTAGCGCTCTTACCGCCCTGATTAGCTGGTACCGTTGAATTTACAGCTGGCCGCTGCGAGATCCGATACCCGCGAGACGTGATAAAACCCCGAAAGCAGCGGAGCGGTGTGTTCGGTCCAACGAGGAGAGACGGGGTCCCCAACTAAAACAAAAAAAAGTCACGCCGCCTGCTCCTTGCCTGAAATGGATGGTCCGGGGACAAAATTACAACTAAAACGCAAAAATGCAGTGGATCGAGAGGGAAAACGATGAGGTGAACGAGTGCTAGGAGATTATCGAACCCGAACCGATGGAGGGCGAGGACCGGAAAGAGAAAGGAACCCCCCCCCCCTCCCCCACCCTCCCGAAAAAACAGGAGAGCGGCGGACGGAAGTGGAAGGGGGAGCCAAAAAGGGGAGAAAGCGGAGAGAATGAAGGAATGGAAAATAAATCTACATTTCCGAGGGCGAGAATTAAAATTGACGTGTTGTGCACAAAAAATCATTAAATGAATCGGAAAAAGGGGGCGATTTCTTTGCGCAGACCGTTTCTATTCGGAATTTTTAAGGAATAAAATAACTCAAATGTGAGTTTTAGCCTAATTTGTCCCATTAGAAAAATTGGATTGCATATTAAATTGGTTGAAAAGTCATACATTTATTATAAACTCTCGCTTTTAAAAGGATGTGGCTTGAATTTCTTACGGTTAAAAGTCGTGCTATTGCTTGAAAGAAATTGAAAAAGTCGGAATATAATATCAGAAAATTGAGTCCTTAGGATTTTATTGGTTAAAAAAAAAACATTTTCATACAAGGTATTTTCGTATCATGGAAGTAAATTTACACTGAAATAAACATTAAGAGAGATAAGTAGGAAAGAAAATCAGACACATTTTTTAAATGATACGAAGTTTGTTCGTGTCTTGGAAGTTAATTTATTTGCGGAGGAATTTTAAAGAGATAAGTAGATAAGACGCTATCAAATCAGCGACATTGTGTAGTCATGAGTGACCACATTCTGAAAACAGAAATTCATTCCTTAAAAAAAAAGCCTCTAATCTTTCTTTCTGAATCAAATAGAATAACATAGCAAACAGGAGCAATCTAAGAAAGAAGTTAAGAGTAGAACATTCAAGCGCCACACTGGCCTCAAATATGTTAAAAGGGTTAAGACAAGTTTCCATTTGCAAAGCTTAAAGTCATAGGAGAAGATACCATTCATTATCCTCTGAGAAGATATTACGTAGATAAGTAGCAATGAACGTATAATGCATTTGAGGATATTATAAAACTTTTAAAATTATAATTGGAATATTATGCTACGCAACAATAAACGAACAGAATTAGATATGTTTAAATTGAAGTTTCCACAGCGAATAGGTTCAATTAGGTCACATGTTTCATGTATCAGCTACTTAGTTTACCATCAATTGACGACAGGCATAGTTACAGGAGGCTTCTTCAGATCAGAGTCATTGTAATGTGGGAGAAACTATTGTCAACCAACGATGACGTAGCAGATACCGGAAGCCTGGATATTTTTATACTCAGATAAGATTGATCTAGGCTTTATAGAGAAGAGTCTATGTTGAAGTGAACAGATGGGTGACTATAGAGAAGAATCAAATGTAATGACAAAGTAAGACAGGCATCTTCTTATTCGCTGTAAATATTTAATGTCTACATCGAGGAAGCAATAAAATAAATGAAGAAAACTGAGGACAAACACAAGTTATGTGAGATCTATAGAAAAAGTTTAATATGATTCGGAACGCAGACGACAAAGTCGTCATTTCAGAGAAAATATGCTGGGGAAGGGGATGAGAAAGTTCTACTTAGCAATAAAATTGATACAAGTGAGAATTACTTAAAATTTTCTCTTTCTGATGAAAGGAAAAATTCGAAAGTGTACGAATTAAGAGAAATAAATCCACCTGCTATATTTGAAGATGACATTCATTATGAACATGCGAGCTTAGAAAATACTTAATAATAAATACATCCAGTGTTAAGAGAAGTTATTGACGCACAATATTAGTATTATCTATGTTTATTAATAAACTCTACAGTTTCAGGCTTCACTTCGTGGAAGAATATAGAATTCATATTAAAAGAACTTTGTACTTTTCCACAGACTTTTATTTACGGTACAACGCGTTTCACCGGCTAGTGGCGTCATCAGGTACTGACTTGTTTAGCAAACATCACAGATATATATATATATATACAATCAAGGTGGGAGTGGGGGGTGAAGGGGTGTTGATGGGAGGGGGGGAATTGTACCGAAAATAAAAGTCTGTGGAAAAGTACAAAGTTCTTTTAATATGGATTGGATGCATAAACTTACACATATTATTCGAAATAATGAATATTTAACATTTATGGTACATATTTTTTAACGGCCTCCACAATACATGGACAATACATTTTTGTGGTTTATGGTTTACTTGTTTTTTATATGCGTGGCAGCATATTCTCAGTTTGGATAAATGAGTATTTAAAATATTGGTCAAAAAGAAAAGTAAATGCACTACGAATACTGGATAATGCACGATGTATCGAGCACGTAACAAAATGGCGAACACATTCAGGTTGGATTCATTGGGTTTCAGGCTCAAATTTTTTGGAAGTTCATTTCATTGTCAAATTATCTCAACACTGTATTTCCAACAGATTTTTTTGGTACAACTACTTTCAACGCTTGGTGCCATCACCGGGTACCCACGATGATGACGTCAAATGGAAGCTGACGCCAAGCAAGATGATGACAGTGGGGTAGTTGCATGAAATTTATAAACTTTTGAAAAATATTACAATACCTTAATCATTAAACGCAGATTCTAAATATAACGATAAAAACCACGAGAAATATTTTTAAACATTAAAAATTTCCAAAAGCAAAGCCAGAAATTAATAAACGTTTTTGGTTGACTGAGCCCGTGTGACGTAGAAGGGTACCTTGTGCCACAGATTATCCCTATTTTTTGTGCGAAAAATATTTCATTTTCGATCTTTGAATTTAAACTTACTAATTTTAAACGGCATACCGAAAGAAATTAAAAATAAAGTCTCTCTCTTAGGTCTCCCATACCGCTTCACGGAAATAATTGACCCACGAGCTTTACATTTGTGTATTTTTCCACTATTGTCTTACCGCACCTAACACGCTGCTCCCCCGCATGGACTTCTCCTAGCAATCTTGCTACCCTCAACGGCGTTACCAATTTCTTCACCAAAATGGTTAAATACCGAGT
>WURS02057185.1:0-10785 GCA_011762765.2 Rhinocypha anisoptera | reverse complement strand
GACACACACACGCACACACTGTCCCTCTTTCTCTCTTACTCATTCCCCCCTCTCTCAACTGTCTTCCGACGAACGCTCCGAACTCCGCGTCAGGGATACTTCTCCCCTTCCAAAACCCCATACCATCCCTCTTCTCGCTCTCACCTCCTTTTCTGGTTAGTCACTTAACTTACGTTGAATATTTTCACACACACATATAAATAAATAAATAAACAAATATATATATATATGAGTGAGTATTAGAAAAGAAATACGGGGGCACCAAAGAACACAATGTATATGTCAACTGTTTATTATATATACATATATTTATATAGTTACACTAAATAATAATTAATAAAAAATAACCAAATTGCTGTGAATTAGTACCGGAAATTATTCAGATATTCTAGGGAGTATTCTTTTGTTTGAATACAAATTTGTATATAAATATATGTATATATTTACTAATTGAAGTATATTTTAATTCCTTCCTACTCCACAACCCGTTCCCCCCATTTCGACTAGGCTCCTGCCCCTGCAATCCCTCCCTCCCCTCCATCGCATTTCCCTGGCACCCAACCTCCATGCGTCCCGCCCACGCAATCTCAAGTTATCTCGACCTTTAATGGAGAGTGAGTGATGAGAGCAATGCCATAGGAACTGTTTGTGCGTGGGATATTAAGGGGGGGATGTGGCTATTGGAGAGGGTGTCACGTTCTTTTTTGTACATCATAATGCATATCATCTCTAAAAATACACACACCCTACCTAGGAAGCGATAGGGAACGTAGCTACGTAGGATGAGGTGAAAGGGTTTTCCGCCTGCTCTGGTGGGATCCGAGGGAGGGGCTGACAGTTTACGGCGTCACAAGGTTGTATTTTTTTCGGAAAAAGGAATAAGACGGGAAGAAGGAAGAGGTATTCTTCTCATTCCCTACACCAGTAGGCCCCTCCTTTAGAGAGCTCCCCGCCAATCAGGAGCGAGGAGGTTGAATTGGGTGGGAGGAATAGTTATTTTTTATGCTGCTGTGGGATGTTAACGGCGTTTCTGCTGACCGCGGCTGTGTACGACAAGTAGATGCGCGCACTGATGCACTCAGCTCCGTGGAGTATGGAAATCATGAGGAAAGGTTTTTCAAAGAGGTGCTTAGACTAGGTGGGGACGATCTTTGCGGAAGCTCGTCATTGCAAAAAGTGGCACATTCTCATTCTCGTCTACTGCATAGTGAATAGTAATATTCGTTTTTTTATGCGTTTCACTGTTTTTATTTCTAATTACTTTTTGTTATATAATTGATGCTTAATTAGTGAAACATATTTCCCATATTCTTGAAGTTTTTACTTATCTCTTTTGCGAATCTAAAATTGCTGACTTTTTATTACTGATTTGCTGACTCCATCATTAGAATAAGGTTCATTGGTCATTTTATTATATAAATGTTAATGTTAGTCAACAAAGAGAAAACAAATACAACTATTTTCAGTTATGAGATTTTTAAATGTTAAACAATTCCAGATAAAACATACTAATTATTTACGAATATTTCGAAGAAATTTCGATTGAGTTGGAGACGTTAAAGGTTCATTTAAAAAATTTTGCTGAAATATTGAAGTGAGAGGAACTTCTGTCTTATAAATATGTTCACAAAGACATAGTAATAGTGTTTAAAACAACACATGCACATGCTATAGCTTTTTAAAATATAATTTTGTTATAGTGTAAAGTGATAACTTACAGCAAGATTCCAGAGTTATCGCCAAAGTTGCAATGGATTATATATGATAGTAGTTGTTGATATTTCATTCTCAATAAGGGGTAAGAGAGAGGCAACCGTGTACAGGGGTAATCCCCTGTACACGGTAGTAATCCCTTCCTCCGTCACTGTTTATATTTAGTAAATGATTTTAGCATTTTCCCTGGATAACACATTTTCTTTTAGATATAATTAAGTAAAATATAATTTTGCATCTCGTCTTCGGGAATTATGTTATTAATTTCGATTCGGCCTGACATTCCATTGCGATTTATATCTTTGATATTTGAAAATAAACCTGGTTGAATGATTTCGGTAGGATTTAATCAGCATTCTATGATACGCCAGTACTTTCTCACTAATTTATCGTGTCTTCGTTGTCTCATAGTAGTTTTCACGAAAGAGCATTACCTTAAATAAGTTTTTTATCTATGATTCAATTTTTTAATAATTTAAAGGTAATACATCATTATGCATGTGACAATTGTCCCCATATGGCATCATAAGCGTTCAGGATGATGATGAAGCTGTTAGCTATTTCCTTCCATAGCAGAAGAATGAGTAATTTTTAAAACTTCATTAAATTCAAATGATAATTTTTATTAATGGACCTTATTGATCACTGTTCCTGCTAAAACCAGACATGAACTAAACGTAGACTATTCGTACTCCACCTTATTAAAAACATTTATAAATATAATATTTAGAATTATGCTAACAAGTACATTTCATGTTGTCGCTCAGGCTCCATTTATGCGGTTTTTGGGTGGAATTATTTCCATATTCCTATGAACCTAAAATATTAATTATGATAATTTTTGAAGTTTTTTTAGCTTTGGAGTTTTTGTCCTTTTTGCGAAACTTATCTGTTTTGGATGTATCTTACTCATTTATTTGTGTATAGAGCATGGATTCCTTCTCTCTTTGCCCCTCTGGGTCATCACCTCCTTTTCTCAGTTCCGTATTGTCTATAGCCATAATTCCTCGTTCATTCTTCGTAGATATATGTACCACGTTTTCTTCCTTTTATCTATTATATTCCCTTACATCTTCAATCTTTCTCTGGTTACTTCATTTAGGGTATGCTGTAACCTCGGAACTGCAGTCCTCATTGCATACGTCTCTTGATTTAGAAATTCAATCTCCAGTCTTTTCTTTATTTTCCTTACAACCGAGTTAAAGAGGGCGATCCCTTTTGTGATCGAGTGATGTATTTCGTTCGTTAGCTGGATTGTGGTTTCTTTCCCCTGCCAGATTCCATTTAGTTGTTTTATGATCTTACGACTTTGATTTTTCGATGGATAATATCATCTCCAGAATACGGCTCTATTCTGAAGACGGATCACAAATATTTCAACTAATTTCATATTTTGACAATTTTGCTTCAGCAACCAATTCTTCTTTATTCCCAAAAGCCAAATACTTGAAAAATTTTGTCATAAGTCTTTATAAATTTGTATTGTTTCTAATGTTTCCGAGTTATGCAAGAAGCATGATCGCCTACTACCTGATCAGCTGCAAAATGTATTGAATGGAGATATGAGTCGTCAATTCGCACTCTTATTTTTCTTAATTTCCTAGTTTGATAGTAAGATAAGTTTATTTTAAAATAAATTCATGAAATACAGTATTTTACCAATAATAATTTTGTGGCCAGATGGGAGAAAGAAGAACTACAAAAATTACGGAGGAATCAGCCTCAAGTGTTCAATGGGAAGGATATACGGTGGGCTAATAAGAATGGGAGAGAATGGAGTGATATAGAACATCTATACAATTTGATAGCTGGAAATTCCAGTAATGATACTAAGATATTATTGAGAACCTTGACAGAAAAGCGTGGCACGAACAACTTATAAATTCAGTTAATACGTAGAGAATTAAGGAAGGCTTATTAAAACTTTCCAAGGGCAAAAGTGACGGATATAGAAAGAAATGAATAAATAACAGAATATGAACATGAAGCAAATATGATATTCATAAGGAACTAAAGAAATATTATTAAAAATAGGTAATATTTTATACTAAATCAATAAAATATAAAAAGTATCATGTAACACACGTCTGTTATCTGTCTCACTACATTTTTCGGTTAACATTGTGCTTTTCCTTACGAATGATGAAAAAAATTACTAAAAAACATTTCTGACCTTTCAGAAGCCACAATATAAATGTGGTACAATGCATTTGAAGAAGTTCTCTTGATGATGGAACTGAATGGCTGAGATGAGTTTCTTTTAGCTATGGTATGTCAACTTTTCTTAGGATCCATAATCCTAGACCATGTTTGAGTGAGTCATTATATGGGCTAAAATTTTGAATGGAGGAGATTAGACGTTACTATTTTTCCTCCTGGAATTTGTTATTAACTCCGTAATTTCTGTTGTAAAGTTGTTTACTTCAGGACTTGTTGAATGTCTTGCAACACTATGGTATACTTTAGTCTGGTTATAAAGCCATTTAATTTGCAAGTACTTTGGAGCGTTGCATTAAAATCGCATATCTATCATTGTTGGAATTAATTTTTGCATTTTATTAAATAATAATTAATCAGGGTACGGACGCATCTTTATTTTTAGTTATGCAGTTTAGTCGTAATTTTTTCCCATAATTCGTTCACGAATGATTTAGGTTTTTTTTGTCTTTAATTTTGCAATAAGTAATAATCGATACTTCCTAACCCGAGTTGATTCGAAGGGGCTTGAGTGAGAGTAGGGATAATTGCAGCTCTTTTTTCTGGTCGCCCACTTTCTCATACCGAAGAAGAGGAAGGCGGCGCATGCATGGAGCCGGAGTCTGCGTGAGATGGGCAGCAGGGGACTATCCCCATCCCCCGTTTTCGCGTTGTATTTATGGATTCCTTATCGGCGCACCACGTGGCCTGATGTCTTCGCCGGCGCGGGGGTTCAAGTGGGAGCGTGTGAAAGCCTCGGGCAGATTGCTGCCGCCGAAGGAGAGATTCCGTTTGGCGATTAAGAAGGAAGAATACGGTCTGGTGTCTTGGACACCTCGCCAGACTGGAGTGTTTATTTCTCTTGTTGGTCTTCGAAATATATCCAAATTAAGGGAGAGAAATTTACTGAAATAATGCGCTTTGCTTGTTGGTGATGGTGAAGTGAAGAATGAAATTATATTCAATGCAATATTAATATTAGCTATAAAGTAGGCCTTTTTCAGTTTAATGGGTTTAGGATAAATCGAATGATAATGAAATAAATTCAGTAAATGTTAAATCGATATATCCCTTTATGGATCAAAGGTAGTTTCAAAGTAAATTAAATACTGAATCAAGTTTATTAAGACCTGTTTACACGGTGCATGTACTTGCGCGCGTTGGACGAACACTTGCACGTCCCAACACTCACTGTGTAAACGTGAAATATTGCGCGAACACTTGCGACTTGCACGGGAAAATAGAACCTGTTCTATTCTCTCAAGTTTCACTCAGAAGCCCACTGCACAGTATATCTGATGCAGAGACTACTCTAGATGGTGGTTTGGTAAAACAGTTGAAATATCCTTGTTCGTTAATTTGAAGGATTACTGTGGTTATATTTTGACATATGTCTTTAATTTTGACTGCCTTTCCTTCTGAAGTTCTGCCTTTTCTCTACCTTGAGGAATCTTTTTTGTGTAATTAAAGTAAGTCATGTCAGAGATTGAGGAAATTACTTCAAACTGGCGTTTTTGTTACAGGATTTTGCGTAGGAACGTCCTGACCCGCTTATTTCATTTATAAAAGTATTTTGTGTGAAAGGTACAGCATTTCTCTTTGAATTTTGTACTTGAAATCTTCATCTACAACTTGTTACAAACTTTTCCACATAATTCCGTAAAATATAAATTTTTTTGTAACATTGAGTTTTTCACGAAAATTAATGAAAAAATATATCTCAATTAGTTTTTAATAACTAGAAAACTTTTAATACATTTTAAGATAAACATTCACAAATAAACTAACTTTACGGAGATCCTATAATTTTACAAAACTAAAAATGCAACAAATTAGAACAGCTGTTCCTAGATTCTATTTTTCCGTGCAATTTACTGCATACCAGTCACTTTGACACTTATATGCGCGGAGTTACGTTCTTACTTTGAACTCCTTTTTACGATTTTGATCCCGCTGCGTTTCCTTGGCGTTTCTTCTAGGTCTTTCCTATATAATATTAAAACCATGGGCACTCGTAAAATACACCGCACTGACCATTAATTGTAAACAAAGTTTACAGCATTCTGCTGTAAAAGAACAATCGCGCAATGCGTCGCTACTACACCGAAAAATTGCTAGAACACTTGCACCGTGTCAACACCCTTTTTTCGAGGACGTAAGAAATACAATGACGTTCACATTCACAGTTTCATGTTGATTGGACCCGCGCAAGTACATGCACCGTGTAAACACCCCTTTAGAAATTTGCATGGTGAATCCATCCTTCAATGAGATGGTAGGCCAGAATATTACGTACTTATTATGTGGTTTGTACGACTTTACTTTAGACCAGTGACTTCTCAAGAACATACAATTTATTCAAATGTAAATTAGAGAAATAAAATCAACATTAGAAAAATGAAATCCCGATCGGCTTAGTACTAGGTGAGCTCTACCATCCCATAATAAACCAGCCTTAGGAATGGATAATGTGGTGGTTATTATATTGCGGTCGTGCCACTGTGTTCTTGTTTCAATGGCAATTTTCCGTAACATGAATTTCATTACTAGTACGCATAAATAGCATCATAGCAAACATGAAAATATTCTTTACCATTGTCTCAAAAAAAAGCTGAGAATTTGTATATTAAAAATTTTAATTAAAATTTCTGAAGACGATTTTCAAATCTTTATAAATATATTTTCAGAAGTAGATGTAGTGTAGACAGGGGTTGTGAACCTAAGGTCATGGGACAAGAACCAGGAGTGAAAGAGCAGGGGAGAAATCTTTGGCTCCGTTACCCTTTGGATTTCCGAGTGTGTAGGGGCAGCCGGGCTGGCGATTAGTTAGTGGGTGGGCCACGTGGTGATTCTGGAATATTTCTTTTTAGACTGATGTATACGTATATGTATATTTTGGGAGATCACCGGGGATTCACTTGTTTTTATCTTTAAATATCTTTCCTTTGCATTTACTGACGGAATATACTGATTCTGAAGTCTCTATTACGCTTCATTAAAGTTACAACACATTCCATATTTAGTAACATTATTGATCCAAAATTCAGCTTTTACTAAATGTTCATCACTGTCAACGTATTAACGATAATTAATCAATTACTCTCTCTGGCTACATGTAACCAGCCATTATTGGATGAAAATTGAAATTGAACCATTATTGTCCATAGTTTGCCCATTGCGTCATTCTATAGAAGAAAGCGTATGATTTCAGTCTTAGAATTTCAGTTCAGTTGACCTGTTTGCCATATAAATAATAAGTAATGTAATTTTTCAGCAAATACTTAAGACGCTCATAGCAGTGAAATTGAAGAATAGGAGGGAAAAAAAGAAATAGAGGAAAATACAACGGCAGGTGTGCACAGAGATGGTCTATATTTTTACAGATGGAATACCTGAGAAATTTATTTTTCCTTAGGCCAACAATGGAAATTTAGTTAAAATTTTCAATGGATTTTACAAATGTTAGTTATCATGGAGTTTCATCAGGATTGAAAAAATTTGAGACAAATCCGTTAGCTCCTCGAAAGTCAAATTCATTGTGCAGTGCCAAATGATTTACAGGGACATGGATCACGAAACTATTTTCTGAGAAGGCTTTATCATTCTGATATGTTCCTTCAGTCACCTCAATAGAGTCTGAGGAAGCTGGCAACTGGGTCCGGAGAAGGCCTTCGACTAGCAGACCAATTCGATAAACAAGTTGAGAGATATCGCTTGCTATTTTATTGTAAGTTTTCCCTAAAGCTTAACCTAATGGATTGAGGAGAAGGAAGAGATCAGGCAGGACTGGAAAAAGCAAAGGGCTTCTCCGCAGTTTTGAGAGGGAGCTTATGACCTCAACGGTCACCACCGAGCCCTCGATGAAGCTCCTCCTGCTGTGAGGGATGAGGCATCAAGTGAAAAACCAGGGTAGGAACGCATGTTTCGTAGATACAAGAGGTCTTAAGTACGAAATAAAATGGGGCAATATACAATATTCTTGAGCCAGTGCGAGCCAGTACATGTTTATTGAAAAAAATCTTATATAATTTTCTTTTTGCTGGTTAGACCTCTTATTTAAATGATACATTTGGAATAAGTATTTGTCTCTCTCACTTCTAGAACTGGTGAATTTAGTGATATAAATTCATGTATGTACTTGAGGCGTTGTATCCCAGTAAATAGAAGCTACGGAATGTGGGGTCAGTATTCAAATCCGGGTAATGCTTCCCTGATACATCTGATCTCTCCAACCTGATACATGAATTTTCACACCGAAATGAGCATAGTACAAGAAGTTCGCTATGTCCTCATCTATTAAGCTGGCCGTCGGGTTCATAAATGTGGTGTAATTCTACTCATTAAATTCTCAAAGCACGCTGTTTTCTCGGAAACAAAAGGAAGTTTAGAAACCTATTCGAGGATTACCGAGAGCAAAAATGATTGCTGTTGAGCCGAATTGAGCAGAGTTACTAATGAAATTACTACGCTTGTACGACAAATAAATTAATGTCTATTATCATACGATATAAAGGTATAAATTGTCAGCGTTAATTGAATGGAATTCGAAATGAAATTTTTAATTTTAAAGAGTTTGAAGTTTAAAAGTAATTTTGACAGATGAAGGTTGCATTTCTTAGACTTCCATTATATATATATATAATTTAAGAAAGTTTATCGAATAGTGAGTTATTACAAACGTTGACGGATCTCGTCTTCATGAAACGTGATTATAAATATGAATTATTATATAAATTAACATTTGCATTCATCTAATAGACATTATTACATCATACTGTGCATACATTCCACCAGCCGCAAACGGAAATTCCATCATAACCGCCAGTTGGAGGCGCGTGATGATATCTCGTCCACATGGGAGTTGAGTTGATCATTTTATTTTTGCTCTTGCTACATGGCTCTCGTTTTAGACTATGCACTATCCTTAAAGTTATGGGGCTCTCTAAGGTACTCCTGGTCACTTATTTATCTGCATAAAGCGTAACTGTAAATTATATGACGAAAAACGCTTTGGCAAAAGAATAATATAAAGAGAGTTAAAAAGGACAAACTTTCAGCATTATTGAATACCAGTTCCACTACTTTCCATCCCATCTTATCTTTTCCATACCTTTCCTCCCGGTCTGGAGAGTTTGCAATTACTGGTAATCAGGCTCGAAACATTGAAGTTACGGTGTGGCATTATTTCTATACCAGTCTTTATATATATGTTATGTTTTAAAGATGATATTTACTGAATTATTTATTTAGATGTATCGTTGGTAACCACTAAGGTCTCTTCCGGAAATTTTTATTTTTCACTCGCAGCAAAAACCGCATAGCAATCTGACCCCCAACCTGTCATGATATGATGCTGTGATGTACTGAGTATAAGGGAGTACATATATAATAACTAAACTCCGAATTAAAAGCTCTTTAATCTTTTCTGAGTCTCCCTAAATTTGTTATGTTTTGTGATTCACCTGATTACAGAGATACTTCTTACATCTTTCTCTTCCCATAGGGACTATTTTCCTCCGCGAGTTATTTTCCCACTGCACCGAAAAATTTCGAAAGTTGAGAGAAAATGTTCGAAAAAGTTAACTCGGTTGAACCCCTTTGCCGGCCTCCTCGAAAATCTCCATTTATGGGAACTTCGGGACCGACGAGAGGGACTTTCCGCCAAAAAAATATCTTGTGATAAAGGAGCGCCAGTCGCTCTTCGAGTAGCTTTTCCATCTTTTTTTTTGGAGCCCCAGACTGACGGAGTGAGTCGTTTTCTCGAAATTGTTTCGCCTCCTCGGGGGCTAACACGAAATGCGTATTAGATATATAATACACATGCAGAGAAACTACTTACATGAAAATATTTCAATGACAAAATAAAATACATGTCATGCGGGAACAAAATAGAAAAATTATTTTTTAAAAACATGCAATTTTACATACATATATACACTAGCTAGCCTAACTATTTTCTCAGAGCTTGTGGTTATATTTATTTTGGTCTCTAATTGTGCGTGGAAAAAAATACATTTTATATCTTTCTGTTAGAGTCTATCACTCTGATTTTATGTACGTGATCTGATCTACCGTAGCATGTCGGGGCTTGTAATTTATTTTTGACTTATTCGCTGAAGTAATCTTCCTTAAATCTGTATTATAAAAATAACCTGCACTTCAACCTACAGTCATCAAGTGGTTCCCAACCAAATTTCTCCAATAAGCTTGTTAAACAGTTACGATGGCCGTAACAACCTTTCACAAATCTAGCTTATCTACACTGAATTCGATCCAACTCCAACACCAATCGTACCTTATGAAGGTCCCATACCCTCGAGACATATTCGAGATATGTGGCTTAACTAATGAAAAGTAAGAGCGCTCTTTTGCCATCTCAATACATTTCTCTAGTACCCGTCTTACGAGTCCTAACTTTTTATTTGACATTTAAAATATCTCCCGAACAAGTTTTCTTCGAGACGGATCCTTCGTTGACTCCTAAATATTTCGTACACTCTACGTTAGCTAAATTTCTTACCTTAACTCTGTAAAAGTCTACGGGTGTTCTGGACTTCCTCCAAAAGTTCATCTTCACTCAATTTCTAAAATTTAATTGTAACTCCCACTTTTTACTACAGTTTTGAATCGTATTTAGGTCCTTCGACAATGAGTCCCTATCCTCCTCACTAGAGATATCCCTGGATTAAGTGTTCACATGTCCAACCAACCACAGTCCAACTAACCAAACCCCCAATCTATTACCTCCACTTCCATCCCGTCGACCATTGACGAACACGTGGGCCTCATGTAAGCGCCCCCCCCCCCCCCCCCCCCCCCCCCCCCCCCCCCCCCCCCCCCCTCCCCCTCCTCGCCGCGCGGGGGGCGGTGGTTGGG